>QAXK01015431.1:0-11370 GCA_004335735.1 Chlorella sp. KRBP
AGCCAGCCAGCCTGAGCTGCATGTATGCCAATGCAGCTCATGCGCTGTGGCGGCAGTACATACTTGTATACATGTGTGACAAGATCGGCGTGGAAGGTGGTGTGCATTCCTATGCTGAGTGGTAGAGCTGCGTTTGCCCCATAGCCTATCCCTGGTTGCTCACGTGGCTGGCTTTCCACCTGGCATGCCTCAGCAATGTGCTTAGCTCAGTCAGGTTCAAGTCCAGAGAGAGGGTGAAGTCCAAGAACAAACACGCTCATGGGTGCAACTGCCATGTGACACTGCAGGTATAAGCAGGAGGACAAATGGAAGGAGCAGCGGCAGCCACAGCAGCAGCAGCAGCAGCAACGTGCAAAGCACAAGCAGCGACATGGCCAGCAGGTGACATACGCACACGCATGTCTGAAGACACACTTCCTGGCGGGCGAGGAACGCTTCAAAGTCGAGTGGGACCAGACAGACGACTCTGTGTGGTGAGCCAGCGTAGCGGCTCAAAGGGGGGGATGGGGTGTTCCTGCAGAACTGCTGGTGACATTCTGGCTTGTGTTTCTTTGTGCCAGTGTTGAACAGGGCAGGCTGCACGGTATGCAGGGAAAACAGGCTTTCCAACATGCAAAGGCCATAGTGGGGGGTTGTGCCTCAGCAGTTGGCCGACATGGCCTGGGAAACAAGGCGCTATGACTGGCAGTGACAGGCACAGCAATCTTGAAGCAGCTGGAACTCCGTAAGGTACCCCCGGCCTTGCTGCTGCTGCTGCGTCACTCCCCAGGTACGACATCTACACCTTCTCCCGCCCCGACCACCCCCTGGCCCTGCTGGGCTACCCAGTGGTGCGGCTGCTGCAGCAGCGCTTCCGCAGGGACTCCCTGCGCCATGTCGCACGTGCTGCTGCGTGTCAGGTGGTTGACGACAGCCTGGATGATGACACACGGCGGCGGCTGGAGGCCAGTGATGGGCTGGACCTAGGGCTGGGTGTCAGCAGAAAGAAGTGGTGGCCCCTGTGACCATTGAAGATTGGCATAGATTGAGTGCTGGTGCTACAAGCCTCATGTCAGGCTGTATGCTCCTGGCTCTGCTGCGAAGGATCTGCACTGTGAAAAAATATAATGAGATCGGCGTTAAGGCTTGAGCTGTCCCACAAGCAGTCTATGCTGCCGCGAGGTAGTGCAGCATATTGATGGTGCCCGCAAGTGGCCTGACATGATGACAACGGGCCTCTGGCATTGTACATGTCCTCAACCTTCTTTTCAAACCCTGTGTTGCATGGCACAACCGGTACGGACAGTCAGTCACACGGCCTCAACACTTTTCTTTACAACACATGTTACAGAGGTGATCAGCCGCAGCATATGCTGAGTTGAGAGGGAAGATGTGACAGTAAAGCAGTCTGCACGAAAAAACAGTCTCATGACCGCTCCATGCCTGCTTGAGTTGCACATATGTGCAACTGGCCCTGGCCAGCCAGGCAGCCTGTGTGTGCTGCACTGCATAGGCAGACTGCTGAGGGTGACCACGCGCATGGCCACACTCGATGGAGGCGTAGGGTTCCTATGCCTTGAGTGTGGGTATCCACGAGAGAATGGACAGTGCCACACCACAAGGGTCCGAGCAAGCCTACAATTGTGGGCTGCTTGCAAGCCGCACGTTGCAGTGCTTCAAAGGGATGTAGGCAGCACAGAGCCCTGCCTGGGGATGCCCTGTGCGGCACACATAACCCGCTAGGTGCAGCAAGGTGTGCAATGTGCACTCAATAAGGCAGTGGTGTGAGCCCCAGATTGCACAGAAGACCCAAGCGCCTGCACTAGACGTGAGCCAGCACACACTCACACACACCCACGCCCTTGTTGTGAACCCACCTGCAGATCACAGGTGACAGAGGGCCGTCGATCAGGTCACCAAAGCTGACAGTACCCAGCACGCAGTTGATAAAGCCAGGGGCCCTGCTACAGCAGGGTGACATGCATCTCTTGCCAATGCAGGGTTATGGCTCACCACACTTTGTGTGCGGCCAGGCCCAACAAGTGAGGGTCAGGTGAGAGTCAAGCTGAACATAGCAAGTGCCATGAATGAGCACCACAATAGTCAGATACAGTACTGCCGCAGCAAAGCAGCAATGAAATATGCATCACATGGTCACGCAAGGCAGCGCCAGATGGTACAAAGTCAACCTGCTAGATCACACTATGGAGCAGCCAACCCTAACTAGCAACCCAACATCCAACACCCAGCAAGCAAGCAGGATACACAGCCTGTGGCCTCATGGGTCCTGATCTCCGCTGCCAACAGCACCAGCACACAGCACAGCTACCAACACTCTCAATCATTTTAAAGCAACGACTGCCCTAAACGCTGTCCGGCGTGTCCTAGCTGCTACTCCAAACCCTCCTCCTGACAACTCAGAATAACACCAATGTACAGCAGCTACACGAATGCAGTGCATGACCAGCTCTTCACCCTAGACCCTAAAACTCACACCCTGGGGTGCAACCCAAACCCCAGCCTGTGTGCTCAGGGCGTACAGCCTAGGCTTTCAGTCCAGCTGCAACTCTTCAATTGAGTCTGGCAGGGGCTTACCCCTCCACAGCAGCTTCAAGCAGCCCAACAGCTGCCCGGGGCCCTGCCGCTGCATCTGCGCAACCTTGCGGAAGAAAAGCGACGCGTTGGGCTGCGCCATGGCCAGGGCCTCCAGCAGCGTGAGCTTGTGGTTGCCCTGCCTGTCGCTGTTGACGTCCGACAGGCGGCACTCGCTGAAGTTGCGCCACTCGTGGGGGTGCCGCGTGTCCGTTGGGTGGAACAGCGCCAGTGTCGGACAGCAGTCCAGGAGCACGCCGTATGTCCCCTCATGCATGGGAGATGCTGTGCTGCCACTGCTGCTGGTGTCCTGCTGAGTGCTGGCAACGCCACCAGCAGCAGCTGCTGCTGCTGCCCTGCCGGCCTGCGCCCCGAGTGCACTGGCTGCAGGCTGCTCCAGCTTCCAAGACTCCTTTGCGAGGTTGATGATCTCCACATCCCCGTCATCATACCTCACGGTGTGCCGCTTGATGCTGAGGCTGTAGTACTGCAGGGCGGGAGGCAGTACAGGAGAACAGCAGGACAAGTTCGTATCAGGTTGGATGACACACATCTCACAACAAGGAGCCGCTGCTTGGCAGTGCCAACACAACAGGAGCCGAGGGACGAGCAGCAGTCGCGAGACAATGAGTCACTGTGGTTGCCTCAGAAGCCAGCAAGTCACAGCATCAGTAATACCTGCAGGTGTCACGAGGGACGAATCCCAAAACAAAGGAGAGCGCATGCTCGCCTCACCGTCACAGTACCACAGTAGTACGCCTCGTCCAGCTGCCACCAGACCCTGATCCGCTGCCCCACCAGCTCCTCTGGGTGCGCATCTGCAGCACCTGATGCTGCATCTGCCCGCCTGGACCTCCTGGCGCTGCTAGGCCTAGAGGGCAGTGAGCTGTCGTCTGTGCCGCTGCCCTGTAACCCTGCGCTGCTCGACAGCCCTGCTGTCGCAGCTGCTGCTGCAGGACCATCCTGGACCTGCTGACACCCCGGCTGCTGCTGCTGTGTGGTTGGCCCTGGTTGCTGCACCTGACAGCTGCCAGGGGGCCCAGCACTAGGCTGCACTGCTGGGTGCTGCGGCTGCACACGGAGCGGGGCAGCCTCTGGCTGAGGTGTCCAGGTTGCCACACTGGTGCTCCTGCTGCTGCCACGGCTGGCACTCCCCAGCCTGCTGCTGCTGTCGTAGGCTGATGCTCGGTCGGCGCTGCCCTCAGCACAGGCACTGTCCTGGCCGCTGCTGTCGCCGTCTGCACCCCTGGCAGCTGCCTGCGTGTGCACCACACTGTCAGAGCTGTCCTGTGCTTGTGACCCTGCGCGCCGCTGCTTTGCCGGCTGCGCGACATCAGCAGAGCCGGCCTGCTCAGCTGCCCGACGGACAGGGAGGGCTGCCGTGTGCTGCTTGTGCTGGCGCCGCACCGCTGACATGTGGGCCTGCAGTTTCTTCTGGACGACCTGCTTCACAAAGCCGTAACGCATGGCTGCAGTGACGAGGATGAACTCGTCTGCCGCCACTGCAACATCCGGCTGCATGAAGCGCTCATTCAGCACTGCCCCCACCCTCCGCACCTCGTCTTGCTTGCTGATGAGGGCCAGCAGCAGCTGCCTGCGCACAGCACAGCACCCACCACACACAGGAGCCGCAGCAATCAGCATGCAGACAGCACCATGCACTTCTTGGGTGCGCTGCCGAGCAAGACATAGCAAACATTGGGCAGTGTTGAGGCTGCTGCAGGGTTGCATGCAGTCATCCAGCCTGTTTGGACAGCAGCACGCCAGTGCGGACTAGCAGCAAACGCTGCAGTACAGAGGTGCACAGCTGCCACTTCACATCCCTGTGCGCCCTTTCTTCCCGCCTCACCTATCAAGCACCATCCATGTGTGATGGAAGACCAGGGCATCCGCCCAAGCCCTGGCCTCAGACTGGCTCATCTCCAGCTGCGCCTGCAGCACGTCACTCGCCACCTGCCGGGCTGCCTCATCAAACGCCTGGCCAAACTGGAAGCGCCCAAACAAGCTGAGCCCTGGACGCAGGTCGCGAGGCAGCCCAGCCACTGGGATGTCCTGGCCGCTGGCCACCGCGATGTGCTGCAGCTGCGGGTGCTGCTGCAGCAGTTCTGCGGCTGCCGTCAGGATGGCGCTGGTGAGGCTGATGCAGCCCCACTGCGTGAGGATGCGTGACGGCAGCAGCCTGCTGCAGACAAAGGCCTCACCCGGTAGCCCTGCTGTGCTGACGCCCTGCTTGAGGTGCACGCGCACCATGGCCCTGCCACCATGCTGCGCCTCCCACGCCTCCCACACCTCTGCTGCTGTCACACCCATCTCATGTGCTAGCATCAGCACACCGAACCGGGGTGCCTGGCCAGGCTTTGGCTGCTGCTGTGCGGGGCTGTCTGTCCCTACCTGCATGCTGCTGGTGGGGTTGTCGGCACCCTCAGGCCTTGATGAGGGGTCTGAGCCCCCGGGTGCTTGTAGCCCCAGGCTAGAGGCCGCTGCTGCTGCCGATGCCTTGAAGGCACCAGGGCTCCAGGCTGCATTGTCCTCGACTACGGGGTAGTCACCTGGCTTGGCTTCCTTGGCAACCCCCCACAGCTGGCCGCTGTGCAACTGTGGCACAGCAGGGGGTGCTTGGTGCGGGAGTTGTGCGTGTTCCTGCTGCTGTTGCTGTGCTGCTGCGATGCCATGCTGTGTGTGCTGAGGAAGCTGCTTGTTTATGCAAGGCAATGCCCTGTGGGTCAGCTCCCATAAGGGTGGCGACGTCCGCTCATCACTGCCAGCTGCCTGCATCTGCATGGCTGAACTGCAAGGTGCTGCCAGGTCCGGGTATGTCACGCAGGATGTGCCTGATCCGTCTGAGCTGGTGCTGCTTGTTTCCGTGGCCCGCTGAGCCTGGGCCTTGCTGGCTGTCACGTTGCGCACAAGGGGCAGCAGCTGCACATATGAGCGCAGCTGGCTTGGGCCTGCTGATGGTGAACCTTCCGTTGAAGACGGTCCAGACTTGGTAGAGTCTGCACTGCAGGTCCTGCTGGGAGCATCCTTACTGTCTGCTAGCCACTGTGCGAGTCTGGCAGGCGTCCAGATGAGCTCCTGACCATGCCCTTCATCTGCTGCTGCCTTCAGCAATGCGAGCAGTAGCTGCCTCAGGTGTTGAGGAACCTGCTGCTCCGAGGTGCTGCCAAACTGCGGCTGTCTCTGACAGGGCAATGGTTGCACTGAGCCTGCATCCTGCCAACCCCTGCTACTGCTGGCACTGTCTGCACCTCCTTCAGACAGCCAAGCACTGAGCCTGGCAGGGTCCCAGAAGAATTCCTGCCAATCCATGATGGATATGATGTCTCTCTCAGAGGCAGATATGCCTGATCACTATCAAGGACTGCGTGTTCAGGCCATACTGGCCTGCTGCTTCGTGTTCCATGTCTGCAGTATGTTCCTGACTGCCCCGGGTCTCAAAAACTCGCACAAACAACTTCTTTATCTTTTAGGTGTGACTTTTCTATGCCTTGAAGGCCTGTACTTGAAGTTGCGAAGCTCAAGCTCAAACAAGCTCATCCATCAGTCGCCCGGCTCAATTCCTCGACTTGCTGCAGTGGGTATCAACCTCAAGTAACCTTACATATAGGGGTTCCTGAACATGGTGGTCCTGACCTTCATGGTGCGATGATGGTCAATGCAAAGGGAATTTGACTACCTACTAGTCGTCGGCTGGTTTTCCGTGCAGGGAGCTGCAGCAGTGGGCGGGGTTACTGAATTGGCACCCATCATGGCCCACGCGCATTTATAGCCAGTTGTGCTGTGCAGGCTGCAGCTCTTTGCGGCAGCAGTGCAGCCCAGGTGACCCCCAGAAGCTTACAAGCACCAATCTGGATCCTGCCTCTTGTGCACCGCAGGCAGGCTGCACAAGCTAGCATCACGGTGTCAGCAAGTCCATTGATACCTGTGCTGTAAGCATCGTCTATGTGCCTGCCGACTGCAAACCATCAGGTGCATGCAATGCAACTGCACAAGCCACTTGCACGGTGCAGGTGGCAAGTCTGAAACTGTGACATTCCTATTCAGTTGGTCACCGAGCGCCATTCAGCTGAGAAGCCTGACACCTTCTGACATTGGCCAAGGCCAACCGTCCAATGAGCACGCATGTTGCATCAGCTGGTGCACTGAGCCCAGCCTCAACTGCTGCTTGCACCCTGCACTATCAAGGCTTGGAGGTGCTGCCACTGCTGGTGCTGCTGGAAGCTGCTGCAGCAGCTTTTGCTGCACACAGTCCAGGTGGCTCGGCTCCGCTGTCTCTGTGCTCGTATCGTTGTGGCTGCAACATGTGCTCAGGCTCCAGGCCCCATGCAGGAGCTTGCAAGGAGAACTGCAAGCGTACACAACGGCGCAAACCTTCTCAGGCTTACGAAAAGTGTCAGCACGCGGGGCATCGCATGACAACAGGTGTCTCCTGGTGCTGCTGACGACAAGCACATGGTGGAGTGGCTAGTCTTCCTACGTTGTTGCTGACCTTCGGTGGACACTGGATGCTTCGCTGGACACTGGATGCTGGCCACTATCCCCTAAATGAATAACTGCACGCAGGTCCAGCACCGTCAAGCAAGCCAGCGCACACCTGCGTGCTGCTCTTGGTCGTGCAGCTGGTGTGTGGGTTACTCAGCAGGCCCTCTGGCATGGCGTCCATAGTGGCCAGGCTGGCCAGGCAGCCCGGCAGCAGGCCTACTGTGAGGCCCCCTTGCAGCTCTTCTGCTGCACCCAGCAGCAGGGGCTGGTCCAGGCACAGTGGTACGTAGGGCAGCAGGCTAGGGGGCTCCTCTGGCTTGTACCCCAGCAGGCTGTACTCAAACTCAGCCTGCAGGCACAGGGCCCATGATGGGCATGCCACATGCTAGTGAGAAGCTAGGTGGCCATCTGCACATCATGTGCGCCAGACACGCGCAATCAGTGCAGCTGACATCACCGACTTGCCGGTGCTGACGCCTGCATGAGGTGTACATGTATGGATGCTGCCAGTGGCATGCGGGGTATGCTGTTCTACTTCCGGCATGCCGAGTGCAGTGCAAGCCCGGCCAGCACCCACAAGCGTACAATCCATCAACACCGCCATTGATGCAGACTCACCTTGTATGGCTGCGGCTGCAGCGCGCTGAAGTCTGCATACATGCCCTTCTCCACTGCCTCATGCTGTACATATGCCTGGGGGCAGAACTGGGGCAGCTCTGTTGCCCGCACCCTGTCCGGCACCATCATTGTGCTGGGTGCAACGCCTGGCCGCTGCACCACACTGCCTCCCACGACAAGGTCCTGCAGCACTTGACCAGCCAGACCATCCTTGCTGCCACGCAGCCGCGCTGCACGGCACAGCAGTGCACAACAGAGAGCAGTACAGTACAGGCGGTACAATGGATTGTGTAAGCAGAGCATCGGCTGACAGACGGCAGCACGGCAACACGATATCATCCCTGTCATCAACGCTGGTCTGCAGGAGAGTAGGTGCCACCGGCTGCCAGCAGCTGTTCAACAACGCAGCCAATATGGCTCTGCAGCATACTGAACAGCATGGCCCAGCGCAGCCTCTGCAGTGCTGTTTGAGTCCCCATCATCAGCACATACCTGCCAAGCCCCGGAGCTTCTTGATCCTTGCCTGCGCCCTGTTGCGGTATATGACCACGCGTGCTGCTTGTACAAAGCGCTGGGCCACTTGGACCCGCTTGCGCCAGTCGTTGCTCTCACTCAGCAGCAACCACTGGGGCTGAAACTCCTCAAGCCCTGGACAGCCAGTGGCTGCGCTGCTGCCCACAAATGGACATGTACCGCCGCTGCTGCTGCTGCCTGCAGTCTGGTGCTGGTTGCTGCTGGTGTCACGGGTGCTTGCCCCCACAGTGTCTGGCAAAACATGCACCGCTCCTGCCGGCTTGAGCTCCAGATGCAGCCTGCAAGTGCAGCCAAGCAAGCATACCAACCTCCCTTCAACCTGGGGCTCTGTTGAGAGGAAAGAAGATACATGCACAACCACACACACCAATTACGCTGAGGTGAGGGCAACTGCAAGCGCTGCAAGACGCCTGCATGGCATCTTCTGGTTGGTTCCACCCCACCTGCACCTGCATCACTGCCCAGCAGCAGCAGTCCTCCACCCCACCTGTGCACAGCCGCTTCCCTCCTGCGTGTCTCCATGTCAGCCAGCACAGCAGCACGTGTAGCCTTCATGCTGGCCAGCTGCTCAGCTGTGGGGGGCACACTGCCGACATGCGCCCCGCCCTTGGCGCTCACCAGGCCTGTGCTGTGCCGTGCGCTGGCCTCTGCCTGGCTGAGCTGCAGCTGAAACAGAGCTTCCTGCAAGAGGCACATGTGCGCATGGCGGAGTGAAAAGGGCGGGAGAATGCCAGGGTGCAGCACAGCAATATGTCAGAGGTGCCAGCAGGCGTGGAGGGCACTATGGGATGAATGTAATGATGTGGTGGGTTGACAATTGGCGACAGCGATGCATGCGTCCCATGCGCACCTTGATGTCAGGCTGTATGTTGGGCTGGTCCAGTGGATCGATGCCTGAAGCCACCCCAGCGTCCAGGGCTGCCTGCAGTTGCTGCTGCTCCACTGTGAGCTCCTGCTTGCGTGCCGTAATGGCTACCTGCATAAGGTTCATCACCGGCACAGCCCAACACCAATGCAGCCTCGTCAATGCAGGCCTAGAACACACAGGTGGCAGTGCATGGCTGCATCCGTAGTCAGCGCGTGAGTGCTACTGCTAGCCATGTCACAGCTCTTCTGCTACATTCGTTGGCTCGCTTGCCCGCAATTCCCGCACCACTACCGCATTGCAAGGGAGCAATGCCTGTGCATGAATTCAACCAAGCTGTTGCCGCCGCCAAGTGCTTGCCTTGATGTCTTTGGTCTGCAGCTTGCCGGGCCGCTGGTTGAGCAGCATGTTGACGTCATGCTGGGTGATGCGCTGAGGTGACACCAGTGCTGCAGGCAGCAATGACGCACTGCCTGCTGCGCGCCGCCTGGGGCTCTTGCTGTGGGCGTTGGGGCTGCTTGCTGTCTGGCCCTGCAGCTGCTGCTTTGTGGCCCTGTAGACACGGTCTGCAAGGTCAGGCCAAGAAATGAGGGCAGGCACATGGGTTATCAACATCGGTTAGTGCATGCATAGGTGGCTTTTGTAGGCATCGTGTGACATGAAGCCAGGTAGCTGCACTGCAAACAAGCACGCACTGACATGTGCTGGGTGCAAGCATTGGGAGGCAGATGCCGAACCTACCTGCTGTATCAATGGCCGGCAGGCTGCTGAGGGCTGCCGCAACCACCTTCTGCTGCACCAGGCCAGGCCTGCAACACCCTGACACCGCCACCTGCATGGGTTTTGCCCCATACTCCCCAAGCACGACCTGCAGCTGCAGGTGCTCTGTGCTGTACTGGGTGGGTGTGAAGCTGATGGTCACTGCAGTGCTGCCATAAGCTGGGACACTGCCCGACAGTGGGGTCACAGTGAAGTGCTTGTTGTGCTGCAGCACAGTGACGCTGAAGTCAAAGGCTGCGCCTGCCGAGCATGTGAGCGGCAGCTGCCGTGAGACTGTGTCACCCAGCGGCACGTGCCACAAGTCCAAGCGCCTGCACAGAGGGGGGCTGCCTGTGCTGGGGTATGCATGCAGCGGTATCGACAGCCCTCCATCCTGCAGACACAACCACAGAAATGGAAAGGCAGCAACGGGCACTGCCGTCACTGCTGCACCAGAGACGCAAGCACCGGTCTGTGGTGTGTGAGCAGGCTGAGTCAGCTGTAACCTCTGCATGTCATGGCCAGGCCAGCAAGCCAGCTTGGAGATCCACAGTGCAAAAGCCACCCTGAAACCCTTGCCTTCCCGAATGCACCAGACACGCCACGTCACGACCAAAGCTGCGTTTGGTCTTTCTCGTTCCCTCACCTCGGTGTGCACAAGGATGGTGTCCTGATGGTGTTGCAGCTCCTGGCCCGTGAACTGCACCACCAACTGCTGGCACAGCCCAGGCGCCAGGCTGCCGCTGTCCACCTGCTCGACAACCTGCAGTTCAACAAACGTTGTTCTCAATTTGCTGATATATAGGAGCATGTTGATCCCTGGCATCAGTGGGGCACCTGATCAGGAACAAGATTGCAAATCATCTTGGAGGAACTGGATGCAACTGCATGGGCATCCACAGTGTGCAGTTGCTTGCCTTGAAGCAGGACGAGCTGGGTGGCACGGTGAGCACACGCGTTCGCCTTCCAGAGATGTTGCGGAGCTGCAAGACTTGCTGCATGGGCTGTCCAGGCTCAAAGCCACGGAAGTGAAGCTCTGCTGGCTCGCAGCAGATGAGCAATGTCCTACCGACTGCATCATATGGCCCTGTACAACCACAACAACTGCCCTTCACAAACAAAGCCTTGAGATTTGTGATCTGGGATGTATCCCCAGCAGCCATCACTCACGATTGTATGACAACAGGTTCACGGGAGCATCCTGCTGCTTTGCCGCTTGACTGACAGGCCTCTCAACTAGAACTTCCTGCAGGTAGAACGACATGCAGGTCAGGTCATACGTAGATCCAACTTATGGTAGTCTTGTTGACGATGTGGTACACAAGCCCGCACCGCATACCTCAGGTCCCAGCATCTGCAGATGTTGCTTGCAAGCTGTTGTCCTGTTGCTTCCCTGTCTCTGTTCACATGGTGCACCTCATGCAGCCAATTGGTGCTATACTGTGTCAAAATCCACCATGTATCTGTGAGTCTCAAGACTTGGTCCTGTATACGCGCAAAACCGCTTTCCCAGGTGCCCTGCACTGCCAGCAGTACTGCTG
>QAXK01015452.1:0-12866 GCA_004335735.1 Chlorella sp. KRBP
CCTTTGCCCCACCCCGCCCCTTTGTGAACCTGGCCCCCGGCCCACCCCCCCAGCCCTGCCTGCCTGGCCTGCGGGGGCTGGTGCTGGACGGCAACTTTGGTGTGAGCGATGACCTGCTGGCCACCCTGCTGGCACACGCACCACAGCTGCGCAGCCTCAACCTCGTGCTCGCAGGTGGGTGGGCCGTTTTTCTGCTGGCTGGCTCTGTGCGTGTGTGTGTGTGTCTATGTGTGGGCATATTATCCCTAATGCTGTGTTATGTTGCCATGGTCTTCTCTTGTTCATGAAGCCCTTCACACGGCCGAGCTGGACTTGTGCCTCGATTTGCCCTTGACTGCGTGTTGTGGTGTAGTGATGTGCTGACAATGCATGCTGACTGACCCCTGCCTCGTGTATACCCACTCCTCTGCCTCATCCCCTGCAGGCCGCCAGACCCTGACCAGCAATGGCCTGCAGGCCGCGCTGTCACCAGCAGCAGCAGCAGCCGCGGGCGCCCCCCGGTGCCTCACCAGCCTCAGCCTGAGCGACTACCGTGAGGCGCCCCTGTGCCTCAGCCAGGCCAGCCTGGCGGGGCTGGCGGGCTCTGGGGGCCTCTCCCGCCTGCGCCACCTGAAGCTCAGCACGCCTGACGTGGTGCACGCGGAGCTGCTGCCCAGCGTGTTTGCGGGCTTCACCAAGCTGCGCCGCCTCGACCTGGTGGGCTGCCAGGACCAGGCCGCGCTGGCGCTGTGCGGGGTGCTGCCGCTGTGCTGCATCAAGCCGGGGCCGGAGTGGCTGGGTGACAACGCGGCAGCAGTGGCAGCAGCAGCAGCGACGGCGGCGGGCGAGCCAGTTGCAGCTGCTGCTGCGGGTGCGATGGAGGGTGTGCTGGTCGCCTGAGCTGCTGCAGCAGCAGGTCGACTGGGTTCTGTGGGGTTTTTTTGGCATCAGCTGTGGCTGATGCAGCTGCCTCCAAGACTGTTATGCGTGTGGGTGCTGCAGCTGCTGTGTACGCAGCTGCTGCTGGTTCTGGGCTGTGTCTTGGAGGCATCTTTGTGTGTACACTAGGGCCGTTCGCAGCAGCGACCTGCAGCAACGAGTGCTGCAGCTGCTGCCGCTGCTGACAGGCGCCGACGCCGATTGACAAGGGCGTTGGCGCCTGGTCATGACGCCACTGCATGACGCCTGTCACAGTGTGTGGGGGGCTGAATGATCTTTGGCTGAAAGCGCCTGCTGTTGGAGCTTGTGGCCGTTTCAGGGAGGGTTTTCAAACTTAGCAGGTGGTTACTGCAGTGTGCTGACATTGTGTTGGTCACATGGCCTTGGGGTCAGTGTGTCTTTCTCCACACCTAGCCATGATGGCCTGGGTTGTGGTGGTGCCTCTGTGCAGGCTGCCGCTGTGGGGTGTCCGCTGCATGCGACAGCTGTACTGGTCTCTGTGTGTCAGTGGCTGCCCGTCAGCCAGTGCTGGCAGCAGCCTTGCATTCGTTGCTGCACAGACACGCTGTTGATGGCTGTTCGGGGTCAGCCACAGCTTTCTTGGCTGACTGTGTCTGAGATGGCGACTGGGGTGTAGCCTGCTGCTGTCTGGAGTCCCTTACAGCCTGGGTCTTGAGGCAACATGCTTTGGGGTACGGGGCTGGTTTGCTGTGGTCAGTCGTTCCTGCAGTGCATTGTGAAGGTTAGCAGAGGCGTGCCCTGCTTCCATAGGCTTGGTTCGATGGGCGCTCCGTCAGGGACAGAAGAAACGACAGCTGCTGTGCTGTCGTGCTCGCTGTCATCATTTACGTGTACTGTGGACTGCTGTGTGTTTTGGCCCTTGACCCTATGTGGTGATTGTACACTGTGCCTGTACCCCAATTTTCCTCCTTATGTTTGCCTGGTGTGTCGTGTGGGCCCTAGCCAGCCAGCCAGTGTGCCTTCTTGCCTCGCCATCAGCCCTACAGGCATGGCCTTGTACCAGCAGCCTCCACCCTCTGCCAGCGCCGCAGCGGCTCTCATACCAGGCTGCTGGTGTCGGCCTGCGAGGTGCATCCAGGTCAGTGCCTCTGGGCTCTGCTGCCTGCGTCACACTTTGGGTGTTGGCGAGTGGTGGGGCTTCCAGGGCTGCGGGCCTAGCTTCCAACGCCAGTGTGTGTGCCATTAGTATCATTGTGTGTGTTGCTGTGCATTGCACAAGGCTGTGGGCGCCCCAGCTCCTGACGCCCTGCAGCTCTCATGCAGGCAGACAGGGCGATGCACATGTGCGCTTGTGTGCATGCGTTGCTGCCCACCGCCCTTGCATGCATGTGTTGACGTGTACCAACAGTGTGGCGGCTTGTACCGGGCTCACTGCGCCACTGCTGCTGCATACCTGAGCAGCAGCTGCTCACATATGCATGTAGGACTACCCACTAGAGCGGCCTGGCCGCGTGTACCCATTCTCATGTACGCTGCTGGCCTAGTCCAATCCATGTGCGCCTGGCACAAGACATTATGTATGGCCCCTTGTGGCCCTCCCCAAGTATGTGGGGCGCCGCGACCAGCGGCGCACATGCTACGCTTGCCCAATCACGTGCCTGCGGTGTTGGTTCCGACGCAGCCGGCTGTGGTGCACCCTGTGCCCACTCTGCAGCTCCACACACCAGGTCCTAGTACTGTGGTTTGTTGACACTGGCCACGCGCTTCGGTCTTTCAGTGCGTGGGCAGTAGCAGCTGTTGGGCTGGCTGACGAGTGACACCGTCGCTGTCTGATGGTGGCGCTGTTTCGCCAGCTGCTGCTGCTGCTGCTGTCTGCTGGGGTGTGCCGTTGTCCACACCTCTGATTGTGGCCCTTTGAACGAACCTTGGCAATGATTGCAGGCGTGGCCGATTGGCATGCAGCCCGTGTTGTGTGGTAGGGCTGATTGTTCCAGGTGCTTTCGGGGCTGCAGGGCTGTGTTGACATGCCCTTGCCTGCACGCTGCAGGGCCTGTGCTGTGACAGCTGCAGTTGTCATGTGCTGCTTGACGGCTGCAGCTGTCGCGGCAGCAGTGCCCTGTTGTCAAGGGGTGATTGTACCAAGATGTGGGACCGATTCCGCGCCAGTTTTGCCTGCCTCACATATACCAAGGCAGCTAGGCGTGTTGTGTGTGAGCTGTCGTCCGTCTGCTGTATGGGTTGTGGTGTCTGCTGTTGGATGTTTGGATGGGGTTGGACGTCTGCTTGTTTGTCTGGGGTGACTCTAGTACTGCTGTTGACGCTGGGGGCAGGTGGTGGCACATGATGTCCGCGGGCTTATCACCCACAGCTTGTGTCGTGTGGCTGTGTGCTGTATGCGTTGCAGTGAAAGCCAGCAACCCCGGGTGAGCCCTTTGACAGGCCAACACACCCGCGCAGCATGCTCACACATACATGTGCCTGGTGGTGCCAACGTAGGCAGCCTCGCACACATTTTTGTTTCCATGTTTTGAAGCACTCAGCAGGGTTGAGTCTGTCGGCAAAAGCCTCGAATGCGGGCAGCAGTGAAGCAGCTTACCCCTGTGTGGCACCCCTCCTGTGTTGTGTGTGTGTGGCTGCATGGTCAGCTGCGGGCACATGGCTTCTCTCCTCTGGCACTTGCTGGGGGTTGTAGACCAGCCCCAGCACAGTCGTTGCCCCTTCCAGGCAATCAGGCAACAGCCATGCAGCCACACACACACTAAACATTGGTCGCAGGTAGTTCGGGTGCTTCCTTGCGCCTGCTTTGTGTGTACAGAAAGTGCTGACCAGTACCCCTCCCCCCTGTCGCCCATGATGATGGCCAGTATGCTCCTGCTGCGGAGGCACCTGCACGCTGTGGTGTCCCGCCCTTGCTGTGTAAGGTTAGGCTGTACCATACACGCGCATTTTGCAGCCAACAGGGCGCCCTGTGGCAACTGTTGTTGGCGCTCCTCTGTCTGATTCATTGCTGGAAGCCCCCTGCCGACACGCTTGCAGCCCGGCTGTGTGTCGCGTCGCCTTTTTCTGCTGGCGGCCTCCGGGCAGTGGGCACTGGGCGCTGTACTGTCTCAATGTACCATCTGGTTTCTGTTTGTGCTTGCTGTGATGGTGGGTATGTGTGGGTCGTCGTTGTGTTGGGTTTCCTCTCGTGTGTGGCATCTCCTGCAGTCATGTGGTCGGCATGTGTCCAGGAGGCCTGTGTGTTGGTTGGGCCACGTGCCGCCAACCAGCCCTGTGCAGTGTCCTCGGTGCTTTTGTGTGTTTCAGGCGGTGCGCTTGTTGTGTTTGTGTTTTCTTGTGAGCCACCTTGCGGCGACATGCTGGTGACATGCGGGGGTTGGGGTTGGGGGGGCGGGTGTCAAGGCTTGTGCGGTAGGGTCAGCTGCGTGTGTGTCATGGCATGCTGTGCTTGGTGGTGTCTGCTGATGCTAAGCATTGTGCCAGTTGTGGCAGGACTGTCGGGGTTTGCGGCTGATGAGGCCAGGCAGGTGGTCTGGGCCAGATAGGGCTGGTGTGGCTGGTCTGTAGGGGAGCACTGCTGCTTGTGTGTGCGTTGCTGTGCCGGGTGCCTTGTGTGTTTGGGTGCGCAGGCGTGGACCACACCTTGGCTGTTGAGCCATGCTGTGTGCTGCTGGTGCACTGGTGTAGGCGTTAGCTTGGGTGTGTTGTAGGCCAGGGCCCCAGCGTGCTGTGTGTCAGCAGCCAATGGCCCTGTGCGGATGCGCTGCGGTGTTGTGGGGGTGACAGTGTCGGCTACACCTGTGCTGTAGCTCATACCAGTGTGTGTTGTGTGTGTCTGTCGAACATGGCGAGCATCGACACGTGTCCGTTGGTGACGGTTCTCAGCTTTGTCCAATGCAGAGGTTGCAGCCCGCAACCAGCGGCACTGCCACCACCAAAGCACTGACAGTTGCTGTTGCGGGAGGTGGAGGTGCTTGCATGGAGCCCTGTGATGATTGGGCCCTTGGTGAAAGCTTGGTGCCTCAATCTTGCGCACACACCGCGTGGTGGTGTCTGCTGCTGCACACTGCTAGGCTGTGCCCCCCCTTGCCGGGTGTGTGCTGGATGTTGCATTGTGTTCTCCCTTGCATTTTGTCGGCGGCAGTGGCCAGCTCAGCTTGCTGGCTGCACCTCGCTCATTGGCTGCTGAGTGGACCCCTGGTCAGCTGGCAATAACTGTGTGGTGTGGTGTGTGACATCTGTGGCGGCTGGCAACAGCCGCTTGCCAGTGGCCCGCCAATTTGTGTGAGAGCTTACCTTGAGGTGATGTTGTGCTTGACCCCACCAACCCCCTGAAACTGGGGTGTGTCGTGGACAAGCACAGCATGATTGAGGGAGAGGCTGCACAAACGTGACAGAAAGAAGAAGCACAAGTGTGTCGTTGTGCGGGACGGGGCAGCTGTGACACTTGAGATATGTGCTCTTGCTGCCACTCATCATATCTTGGGTAGCTTGGGTGTGGGGAAGCCAGAGTCGTACGGCATCTGGCGTGTTCTATGTCTTTGTGTGTTGTGGTGTTGGACAAGGTTTTTTCATGTTGCTAGGTAGCTGTGTGTGTCTGCTCGTCGTATGTTGGGGTCTTATACTCTCGTGTGTAACAACACTGCAACACATGGGCCAGACAGGTTGCTTGATGAAATGTTCCACACATGCATATCAACAGCGTCTCCTTGTCAGTTGCCAGTGTGTCTCAACGTGGCACCTCATGCCTGAACCCAAACCCAAAGCCCTCGCCCCAGAGGGCATCCCTGAGCACTGTTAGGGCCATGATTCATGTGCTGAGCACCATGCCCCTGCCAGCGATCATGATAGCGCAAGTCAGTCCACTGCTCTCAACATCCTTGCTATTACATCCCAATGCGATGATCTGGCATACTGTCAGACTGTCGTCAGGCAGTCGTGCGACGGACAGACCAGTGGATGCTGTCACAGCAGTGCAGGAGGCCCCAGAGCCATCTTTGTGTGTGCATAATTCACAACCCCGCAACCTTCACATCCAATGCTTCAGGCCCTGACCAGCAATGAGCTGCAAAACGCACTGAATTGCAAGGTGTGACAACAATGCTCACATCCGCACATGCCCAGACAGTGCCTGCGGACAGCACTTGACTGGATGGCTCGTTTAGTTGGTCAGCACTGTCAACGTGACTACCAGGCCAACACATCATCATGGTGACAATGGCACACCGCATTGTGGGCCCTGGCAGGCTGATGGACTTGATGTGCCGCATTGCTTCGACCAACATGTAGATAATGCAACAACCACTGAGCATTCAGTGGTCGACCACACGTGGGAACTGCTGCGATGGTTGGAATTGGCAGAGTCAGCAGCCGTGTGACAGATTGGCTGGCACCAGCATCAGTGTATGCAATGCTTGGACCCACCTACTAGTATGCATGCAGCAGCGGCAGCTGCTGAGCTTCCTGCCGCAGGCTGCCCGGCATTAAGGCATGCCATGCAGTGACTGCAACAACTTTCGCATCAATGAACTCACAAAGCCATGCAATATACATGTGGCTGCACTGGCAATTCGTGATCGTATGGCGGCCAGGAAGGGCTGGAATGTGCGTCACCATGAGTCATGACGGGTGTGCTCAACTTGCTCACAACAATGTACGTGTACGACTAAACTTGACGGATGCAGTGCATGCCATGATGATGGCCAAGCACACACGCTAGCACCACCGTGGTCTGAGTCTCAGGCTCAGGCTCAGGTACACCACAGCAGTGGCCCGGGTGGGGTTCATGGATGACGTGCGTATGTTCCGGGACTGCTGATGTCGCTGCCAGTGAAAAGGATAACCAGCCTAGAAGGGCATAGTATGCATGAGCTGGAGGCACATAACCACGCTGACAGAAAAAAAGGGCGTCCACTGGGGCGCCGCAAGTGTTCAAACTGTGGTGCATGCAGGCCTGCTCTGATGCTGACATGCTGACGTCACGTGATGATTACCCCATGGTGGAGGCATTGCATAACCAGTCAGGACTTTTCCCTCCAAAAGATCGTCAAGCTCCTCGTACCACGTGTGACACAGACTGTGACTGTCACGGCTGCGGCTGGGGCTGTTGGTGTTACCACAGTGTGTCCCTCCCAAGGGCATGTCACCAGGCCTTGATGGCTGAGCAACGGGGCTTGGTGACCAATGGTGTGCTGCAGGTGGCCAGGTCTGCCTGCTGGCAGAACTTGAAGCAATGTGTGACATAGGTGCTCTGGGTTGGCACAGCATTCACACGGGTGTTGATCTGCAGCACGAGGCAGGCATGGGCAGCGGGTAGACATCACGCACGGCCACACCCAGCCTTTGCAGGAGTTGCACCATGTGGTGCACCACAGTTGCATGCTGTCACATGCCAACAGCCTGACACTGACTGTCAGGCTGACAGGCTGAGCCTGTAGGCTATAAAGGTTCATGCACTGCAGTGACAGGGCACAGACTGATGTCAGGGAGGGGTGCTTGCCAAACAGTGCTGGGCGTGGAGGGTAGCGCAGTCACTTGCCGTGCATGGGGGTGCTTGTTGACGTGCATGTGGTGTTAGCAACACTGAATGGCCTGGCCTCACCCAGTAGTTGATGTGCAGCCGCTCTGCCCCTGGCACAAAATTGTTGGGTCCCGTGTATGTCCAGCTGCTGATGAGGCCGCCGCCCATGCTGTCAGGGTAGTAGCTCTCAAAGACAACGGCTGCAGGGGTCCTGTGGTCGAAGCACAAGAGTGTGTGTCAGCATCCAGGCCTATTAGGTCCAGGCCTACGGTGCCACCATGGTGGCGGCCACATCAGTGTGTCCAAGCATGCAGGACAGCATCGGCACTGCTTGTGGCAATAGACAGGACCGTCTGCTTGTGCAGTCCCTATTGCGATTGTGCTCAGTTGGGATCATCAAAGTGGTCCCAGTGTGAATGTAGTAAGACCGATGCACAATCTGAGAAAGCTGCAGCGGTGTTATGGCCACGGCTGAGGCAGCATTGCAAGGTGCATTCAGACCCACCAGCGCATCCTGTGTGTGGTGTCAGCGGCGTTGATGTTGAACCTCACTGGCTTGTTGGTGGTGTAGGGCTGCACCACGTACTGGCTGCGCAGCAGCACGCAACAACAGGGCAGCACAGCATACATTCATGCATCAGGGGATCAGGGCTTTTTTCCTCTGCATACATGCAATGTGCCGCAGTTCACGAAACCGTGGCAGTGTGTGTTTCTTCTCTGGGAACCCAAAACAGACAGCTGCCGTCACGTTGGCAAAGGTGAGCAGCCTGCCAGAATCCACAGCCTTCCAGAGTCTGGCTCACAGTCAGCTCGCACCACACGCTGACACAGCTGCCATGCCATGATGCACTGTGCAAGTTGCCGTGGTGCCTTGCTACTGCTTCAGACAAGCTGTTTGCGAACGAAAAATGTCGCAGGTGATGCCATCGGTGGTTGTTGTTGAGGCATGCGGCAAGCCCTGCAGTGCGTACCGGGCACATTGTGTCCATGTGTTGCACTGGCATCGGCACCCACCTGTTGTTGTTGGTGGCCACGTTCCACCTGGTGAACTCAAAGTCAAACTCCTTGGTGTCGTCCTCATAGATGAAGGGCGCTCCAGTCACACGCTTGTCCACCTGCACACATGCCGCATGTGTGGCACACGGGACACACCAGCGGCATAAACACATGGGACACACACAGTGCAACGTGTTGGCAACAAACTCCTAATGCCCATGACCTGCCTGCCACAGCGCAAGACAGATGTGGTTCACTGAGCCTGATCCTCAAAGAGCCGGTGTTTGGCGCCACCGTGGCATAACTGACGATGATCAGCTGACGTGGAGCAGTCACATAATGGATGATTCATGCGCAACAACCTGTGCACTGCTTAATGTCACTCACAGCCCAGGGCTCCTCCCACCCTGCTCAGCTTACATCGACAGGGTTTGTGGCGACAACGAAGACATAGTCTCCATAGCCGTAGGTTTTGTTCAGGAAGACCTCTGCACAGCTGCTCTTGGAGATCCTGCGCACTCAGCACACGTTGCAGGCAGCACAAACACGACTCCTCCATAAGGTGTCTCAGGAGTACTGCAGGACGGTCCCGGTCCCACTGGTGCCAGCCCCTGCACAACACCCTCGCCGGCAGCCCACCATGGCAGCAGCAGCTACAGTGCTTGGTAAGCCACGCACCCATGTCGTCCATTGCCAATTGCCAAGGGCCTTTGACTGTCACAGGCGGAGCGCCATCCAAAGCTATGCGCTCAATGCCGGCCATGATGGCACACAAGGAGCACGCTCGCACTGCTTGCATGCCGTGGGCTGTGGGCCGACAATTTGACGATCAAGCTGCCTGCCTGCCCGCAAGGCCTGCAAGGCTTGCACCGCATCAATGCTATGGAAAGATCATTGGTGGCACCCAACTTACTGCTTTGGTAGCTTGCAGCCCTACTGCTGCCGGGGCCTACGGGGCCTGCTGAACCCTGGTACTCACTTGTTGCTGGGGTTGAGGATGGTCAGCACCAGCTGGTCCTGTGCATTGACAGCCACATTGCTGCTCTTGAACACATTGCTGCCGGGGCCTGCCTGGGCGCCACCAGAGTCCCGCATCTTCCAGCAGTAGCCGCTGCCTGCGGGCCACTCAAATTGGGGGCTCACACACGCAGGGCTTACAGCTGCGACGGCTACCGCAGCTGTGGAGAGGGCTGTTGCTGAGGTGTCTGGGGTGGCTGCCTCCAGTGCTGCTGCTGCCAGGGACAAAGCCTCATCCTCTGCGAGGGTGGTGGTGCGCTTGTGCGCGGCCTGCAGGCGTGCGGAGGCCTGCTGCAGCTCACGGCCTGCATGTGCACCTGCGTGCATTGGGGTTGGAATGCAGCAGGGTTACATCAAAACAGGCAGGGGATCATGACGCACAGGCTGTGGTGGTCAGCTTGGTTCTCTCTGCCAATCAGTCAGGTGCCGTCGGCATAGCTGCAGGCCCCATTGTGGCATTTATAGTACATCGCCATCTGCCTATCAACAACTCAACCTGTGTCTGCAGCTAGATGACCTGAACGACAACCCCTCTGCAATAGCTGCAGGGCGCGGCCAACAGCATCACATGCTGTGGGACTGCTGTTACAATGTTGCTGCTCTCTGCTGTTGACGAGGCCAAGTGGCAACTCAGTTCTGTAGCTGAACCGCTTCAAGTTGACTCACCATGACACAGAAGCAGCAAGCCTGGTACGATCAAGAACAGGAGCCTGGGCTGGCTGTGGGGGGCCATCCTGCTGCTGTTCTGCGGCAAGTTGCCTCTATAAGCACCTTCAAGCTGATGAAAAGCAGTCCAAGTCCTTATAAATAAGGTTTTCGGCAGTTTCGAGGTTCAACGGCAGCCCGTAAACTAAGCAAGGCGCCCCTATTAGCCTTGCATGTGTCAGCTGCGTGAACCCAATGCACTGAATGCGACCTGACGAGGTGAAGGACCTGATGATTATTTTATGACGCAACAAAAACTTCAAATGGTAGTCATAGTACAAACTCGCAAGCACTGGCATAGGAGTCTTTATAACTTCACAGTCAACTTCTGCTTGAACAGCAAACGTGGGCGTGGGTCACTGGAGCCGTGAAAGCAGAGAGCCCCACGTACAGTGGAAGCCGGAACTGATTCTGGCATCACTGGCCGTAGGATGTGCGTTACTGGCACACGTGGGTCTGGTGCTGTGCAACCACCGCAGTTGGCTAACCTGCTGCAGCGTTCAAGCATAGAGAGCTGTGCACAAACAACATGGCCTTCTTGTTCAGCAAACCACGTCTGGACAAGCACCTGGGCTGCTGCAGCGCCGGCTTGGCTGCACACACTGAGGACTGCCGGCGTGGCGCCACGAACAAAGCCGATGCATACGCATGCATGCACATGTGCACACCCCGCAGAGTCGTAGAATCGAATGCACCCACAAACACACCCGGACAGCTGGCAGCCACACTAGCGGAAGACCGGCGAGCTTTGCTAGCCAGCCGTGGGCTTCTGTCTGCCAGGGCACCTGGAGCGGCTCAGATGAAGGGCCAAACCCTCATGCATCAGATCTGGCCTGTGCTTTCGAATCGTCATGGCACAGACGCTTCTTGCTCTGTGTGCTACTGCTGCGGGGTCGCCTGCCCTGCAGCTACTGTAGCTGTGCAACGGTGCGCACCTGTAGGCAGAGATGCCCCCATAGTGCCCGTACTCCTGAAAGGATAGCCAAGCTGGACACCAGGCACGGTCTGACTTGATCTGTAAGGAGTTCGACAGGCGAGCGTGTCTAGCCAGCCAGCTGGCAAAGGCACCAGCACAGCCTGCTGACTTGAGCACCACCTTGAGATCAAGATGCCCAGCCATGTGTGCTGCTGCCCCTAACTTCATTCTCAACATATTGGCGACGTCTGTCGTACTCCAAAGACTACTGGGCGCATTGGACAGCACCAGATCGAACGCACACGCTGTCATGGAGTTTGAGTTCTTCGACATGGCTCGGGGCGGGGTGTATCACTCTCAGAGTGAACACGAAACTGCAAAAGATTAAACCGGAACCTAGTGAACCGAAAACCTGCGCACACTGCTGCTGGAAACGAGATCCTTTATGTGCACTTATTTGAATCCTGCTGTTGACTCATGATGAGAAAGGGGGGTCAACGAGGCCACGCTCCGGTCATATCCAGCACCCATATCGGCTCTTTGATGTACCATACAGTACTCTGCTGCATGTTGTAACCCCAGGCCATACCAGCCGCTGCTGGGAGGCAGTACTTGGCACGGCAGTCAAGCTGCTTGCTGCAGTGCAGTATCCGACAATGCCTGACACGGCGCAGGAACTTTTGTACATGATACACACCAACCTATATAGTTTTTGTTGATGTTAGGTGGTTATGGTCATGCCAAGATGGCTTCAGCCCAGGGCGTTCACACTTCTGGAGCCAGCCGGCAATGCAGTGCACGACGGTGCACACGAGCGGGAACTAGAACGTTATGACAGAATGAATTCAATGCTTTTCAATCAATGTTTGTTTGTCAAAGTGCCGTCACAGGCAGGCAAGCAGCATGGATGCTGTCCAGTACAGCACGACATACATGTCTGTACTTGTACAGAGTGCGTCGCTTATTGTAGCTTATCATTCAAAACGTCGGAACCACAGCTCTTTCAAGATCTTGAAAGGTATGAGACGATTTTTCCAAGCTTAGGCAGAGTTCACAGGACGACACACGATGAAAGTAGCCAGCGGTGGCCTGGCCATACTTGTGATAGCTCTAATTGCTCTAAAGGTGAGTGAATTTTTTTCTGGAGGAATTCTGTGTGATTTCCACTGGTCGCTGCACAAAGTTCGCGTAGAGTTCAGTACTGCATGTTATTGGCACATGTGCCAGTACTGCTGCTCTTCTGCCAAGTTCAGTGGCTGTGAAGCTGGGGAGCTTGCTTATACAGATCGAGTGGTGTTGATAGCGGATGTGAAAGAAGCTCGGCAGCATGCAGTCCTCTCTGGAGATCTGGCCCACCTGCATTGCACCTGTGCTTGCGTGGCAAGGGAACATAGGGAGTGACAGCCATGGGGACCAAAGCTTGATCCAGGCAGCAACCAGTATGGTCTCTTGCTTGACTGTGCACCTCATCATACAGAGCTGTTGGCTGATACCCTGCACTGCTGCATTGCTTGCAGGGTTCCTATGCTGCAGATGCTGAGGCCTCCACTAAGCCTGCCTCCTCCCAGGTTGAGCCTCCCAAGGCTCTGCCAGTGCCTGCGTCTGACAAGGCAGCACCAGCAGACAAGCCAGCAGCAGCCGAACAGCCAGGCGACAAGCCGGCAGCAGCTAAGCTAACGCCTGAAGCAGCTGACAAGCCAGCTGCAGAGCCCGCAGCAGCTGAGCAGCCAGCTGAGAAGCCCGCAGCAGCTGAGAAGCCCGCAGCAGCTGAGAAACCCGCAGCAGCTGAGAAGCCCGCAGCAGCAGAGAAGCCAGCTGAGAAGCCAGCTGAGA
>QAXK01015460.1:0-11337 GCA_004335735.1 Chlorella sp. KRBP
TGTTGCTCAGCCTGCTGTGCTGGCCTCGCAAATCTCATCTGCGTGCTTGGGAATATAGCATTGATCGTACGAGTGTGCGCTTTCAGTGAAGCGTCTGCCACTGGCCCCCTCAGGCAGGCAGGGATTAGGGCAAGCTGAGTATGTGTGTGAGGCCAAGTGTGGGATAGGCGATCTGTATGTCTGGGTGACTTTGGGCTTGAATAGGCTGTGCTTCTTGTACATTGCCTTGAATTGTTTGCCTCGATCAAGAGGTGCAGGGGCTGGTTGACTTATTGAGTGTTGGCTTTACGCATGCTCTGCATCGTCTCCAAGCTTGCGGGTGTAGTATCATGGTTCCAAGCCTGTTGTGTGCTTCCGGCGCGCACTGCGGGACTGCAGCAGGTGCTGAACCTCCACCGACCGCCAGCATGGTGTATGTGTTTGGCAACTGGCTGCCGCAGTTGTGCTGCACTTGCTGACTCCACCAGCTGATGTCAGACAATCACCTCTCTTTGCGCCATGGCCAGCCACTTTTACAGCTTTCTGGCCACCCTTTCCACCTTTGTTCAGGTGTCATCTGCTGACGTTGGTGACTGGTGTGCAACCCTGGTGTCATTGGCACCCATACTTGTTTGTTGGGATTGATTCTGGGGCTTGTTCGAGGGCGGGGGTTCTGCTGGGAATGAAAGGTCTCGGGCATGTGCCGTGATGTGTCTGTGGCTGGTGCGTCACAGGCACTTAGCAGCTTGGCTTGTTGGAGGAGTGAACGTGGTTAACAAAGCCAACTGCAACTTGCCTTTGAGTGCACCTCAAAACTAGGTGTAGGTGTGGCCTGTCACGTATTGGCCCGAGCAGTGGCAATGTGTCTGCACGGCCCGTGCCATGGGCTCTTTCTAGAGGTTGCATTATCAGTGTCATTTGCATGCGTGGTGCTGCGGGCTATGATTGTGGGTGGCTTTCTGTCGACGAAGCTGGGGTGCTGGGGACGGGTTCAGCAGATGTGCGGTGAGCCTGCTATCACCCACAGAGTCTCTGCAACCCGGTGGGAACATGCTGTGAGTTCCTGCAACTGCTTTGTAGGGTGCTGTCCAGGTCTCACTTGCAGTACTTTGCAGGCCTTCTGCATCCACACACCCTCCGGTATACTTGAATTGTTTTCCACACTATTGTACTACCGCGCGTGATTAAATTCAAGGTTTGTCTGGTTCCCACCACCCGCAAGGCTGGTGTAGTGCCCCCAACCCTTCTTTGGTTGTTTGGCTGTAGTGTCCAGGGGAGCCATCAAGGCTTGACGTGCTGCAGATGGTAGGATTATGGAGATAGAGAGGAGGGGGGGCAAGCCTATACCAGGCAGCTGCCGCGTGCTTGCATGTGGACACAGAGCAAGCAGCCTCAAGGCAGCGGCCAAGTGCAGGCCCTTGCAGACGTTGGTGTCAGGAGTGTGCAATGTCTGGGTGTCCCAGGGCCGCACAGATGTCTGGTGTGCTTGCACCTTTGTCTTTTCAAACGTTGTATCTTGTGCGCAGCGAGTTTGGTTGCTCAAAGCAGAGGTACCCGTCACAGGAGCCTTCTCTTTTGGCCAAGAGCGTCCTTTGGAGGGCGCGTGCGACTTTTGACAGCCTGCGACTTTTGACAACCTTTGGAGGGCATGTCAGGCTGTGGTGATCTAGGTATGTGTCGGGATGCTGCTTTGGTCATGTTGCGCTTAACACCGTCTGCGAGTGGTCCACATTTTCCTTGTGGAGGCACCTATGAGCTTGCGTATGCAACAAGCGGCTACAGAGTGATGCAGCCAAGTGGGTGATTTGTCAACTGCTTGGTTCTGAATACCATTGTGCAAACAAGGTGCTTGTGCCGGTCCCTGTTGACTTCCAACTCCACCATGGTTTTTGGGGAACCTCATCCCTCTGCGTGTGCAGGCCTGCTTTGTTTGAGGTAGTGCTGTTATGTTGTCCCTGAGTTGACGGTTGTGGCTAGCTGAGTCGCTGTATCGCACCACCACCCCACCACATCATGTGTCGTGTGTCCCTTGCGTGGCCTCACAGGTGTTGTGGGCAGCCATGCATCAACATGTGGCCTGCACATTGGGTACATCCCGAATGCAGGGCTGCCGCTTCTGCCTGCAGCCTGTTGGGTGGTGCAAGTGCTTGCGCTCTGCACCCCTGCGCATCCTCCCTCTTGTGTCCTGCGCCTGCAGCTGACACGCCCCCCAAACTGCTCTGTTCTCCCCCTGTTTCCTCCTACTTGTGTAAGCTGTCACAGGTCTGCACATTGTATGGGCGTGCGCCATGCTGGCATGTGCTGTGCTGCAACAAGAGCACAGTGTGTTGCTGAACTTTTAGTAGCACCGTGCGAGGCGGGAGTCGTGGTTGACTCGTTGTGTGATGGCCCGTTGCTTTGAAGCCCCCACTGCGCATGTTTGTGGGGGTGGTGAGAGGAGCATTAGCCATGATGCTGCCTGGCCGAGTCTTAGCGAACTGCAGTCACCTGTTTGATGGTGTCGGCAGTGACTTGTATGGTGGTGTCAGAGAGCTGTGCAGGGCATTGCATGCATGTGAGATTGGCACATACGCTGCTCTCACATGCGTGCTCTCTGGTTGGCTTTGAAACGGGATGCAGTCTTGCTCGTCATGCGTGTGGGTGTGCTTCAGGGGCAGTGGCTCTGAGAACACCAGCAATACATTCCTGTGGTGACATGCCCAAACCTGCCCATGGGTGTCGATTGTGAGGTGGTGGATCCGGGGTGATGATGTTGTGCAGTTGCTCTAGGTTGCTTGTAACACGTACAAACATGTTCGTCTAAGAATTTGCGTAGGGCCCTTCTGGTAGATGCCTGACCTGCAACGGAACCAAGTTGTACCGGCGTTCCAATTGTACGGTCCAGGAGTGAGTGGGATCCAGGAACCAGCGACCCCTATGCTTACTGTTTCGTTCCAGTCATGAATCTGCTTCTGTATGTCAGTCCGCTGCTTGCCACATCTGCAGGCTGATTGATCAATACAACGATCAGCCAGCTAGGATCTGCTCGGCTCTTGAACGTGTACACTGCATAAACTTGCAAACCGGTGAAAATAGTTGGTTATGATGGAACATGTATGTTTCATGTCTATTGTCCTCACGGCCATCGCAGCAGCCGCTGGTGGCGCTCTTGCCTGGAGAGCAGCAACAGTTGTTGGTGGCCAATGTGACATCACAGAACTGCAGGCGAGTGGCGGGAAGTTCCAGAGCAACGCAGACATCTTCTTGGCTACATAAGAACAGCTTTATGGTGTCTGCAGGCTTTCCCTGTGACCTGTAAGTAACGTGGTCCTGTTCCTTGCAATCGGCAACACTGCTGCCTGCACATGACATGATGGGGCAACTTGCCAAGTTGGAAGCCATTATCACACTTGCTAAACCTTACAGGCGTCAAAACCAAGGGGAATCACAGTTGGGTCTCACATGACCCTGCAAACCTCGTTCATCTTGGTCACATGCAGGCTGCACTTGCACATGAGCAGCAGAAACGTGCAGCAGACAGAGCAGGTCGCATTCGGGCCGAGCAGAAGTTGAAGCAGCTCAACCTACAGCTCGCACAGCAAACTGCACTAGCTCAGGTCTCTGCCAGCACAAGTGCTGCGGCTGCCAGCACAGAGCAGGCATCAGTGGGCGACACTGACTGCTTGGATGTGCCAGACAGCGGCGTGCAGCAGCAGATCAGTGTTTACCCTTTTGCACCCATTGGCGTGCTGAGGTCGTGCTTCAATGACAGGTATGTACCCGTTTGGTAGCCCGTTTGGCAGCCAAGGGAGGGATGCTGCCAACCCTTGATGCCCCTGTCACCCAGCAACTCAGTACCCAGCTCCATGCCAGCAACTGACAGATACTGCAGAGACATCCTGCATAGCAGCAGAGACATCCTGTAGCCACAGCCAGCACGTAGCAGAAGACAACTGCAGACCAGGGGTGACGGATGGCTCGTGCTGCGAGGCACGTTGTCACAGCGCAACACCCGGTGGAGGGCTGCGCCTCTGCGATACAAGTCAGTACTGCCTTTTGATGATGCCATTGCCAAGCCACCCGCATTGGACACACTACGCCAACAGCCATTGGTGCGCTGACATGCTAGGACAACCTTTTGGCAGGCATTCAGATCCTTGTCGCCACATGCCCTGCAGGAGAGGCACACCAAGGCAGCCCCACCTGGTGCCTGCAGCCCGCGCAGCCCTGCACCTTGCTGCTGGCATCCCTGCTGCCTGCTTGCGGGGACTGGAGGGCTTCTCACACTGTTGGGTCATCTACGTCTTCCACGAAAACACAGGTGGGACCAACATATGACCTATAGGTATCCTCACACCTGTCATATGCCTGTTGGCTCAAAGCACATGCAGCATATATGCACGCAAGAGAGGCCTGTGGATTGTGAATGTGTCAAGCATGTGAGATGGTCCTTCGCTGATGGGACAGGTCCTGTGCTGCTCTCTCTTTCAAAATCCTGATGCACAACAAGCCAAATCTGGCACTCTTGCTATGATGCGAGGCGCTGGGGATGTGCAACTTCGCCTCATATTTGTCGTTCCCATGCATTTCATGAACTGGATGCCATGTGGCTGTTTTCCACACCAATCCCTGCAGACCTGGCCAAATTAATGCTGGATAGAGCCGCCACAGCAGCAGGCGGCACTGGTGGCGGCGGCAGCAGCAGCGGTGGCAGTCAAATCAAGGCGCTGATCAGCGTGCCACGCCTGAATGGCGGGAAGATGGGTGTGCTGGCGACGCGCAGCCCCCACAGGCCAGTTCCCGTAGGTCTCAGCACAGCACAGGTAAACAGCTGTGGCAACACAGCACACAGGACTTGCGTATCAAACTACCAAGCACACACGACAGAGGGTTGCAGCAAGGCAGCAGTAGCAACACAGGAGTGCTGTCATTGTCATCGCGAACACTGCCCGCTTCGCATACTCTCACACAGTGCCTCTCCTTTTCCAACAGCGACGACATCAATGCCACCGGTCAGCAATTCAGCTCACCAATCATCCTGCTGCTGCTGAGCACCCTGCTGCTGCTGTTTGCCCTGCAGATTGTTTCTGTGGATGCTGCTGCTGGCGTGCTTGTGCTGGGGGGTGTAGATGTGGTCGATGGCTCCCCTGTGTTGGATATCAAGCCCTACGTGCCATTCTCTGACGCACTGCCAGGCGCAGCAGCGCCAGATTGGGTCGCGGTGGGTTGCAAGATCAAACCAATTGGGAGCCAGGCAGCGCTGCAACTTTAGGGCAACATGGCAGTCACATGTCAAGGGTGTTGCGCAAGTGTGGTAGCTGCTGCCCGGCTCTACACCTCAGAGCCCATGCACCTGTTGACCTGCACTGCGCGCTGGTTTGTTGGTGCAATGTGGGATCAAGCGATGTCATTGCCGAGCAGTGCGTAGCAGTGTGATTGATACCAGCAACTAGAGGGCAGTCACTGTGTGAAGCCATTCATGAGTCGTGACTGCACTCAGTCACAGCATCACAATAACTGCAGACATGCCCCCCGATTCAACCACGTGCCTGCTGCGCTGCACTCTGCTGTGCTGTATACTGTTGTGCTGTGTCGTGCTGTGCCCAGGCAGCTGCTGAGGAGGAGCCCCTTGCCCTGTCTGGTGTGAGCATCAGCCCTGCAGCGCAGGAGCAGTTGGTTGCCGCTTGGCATGCAGTACAGCACGCCTCCCTGTACACATCCCCACAGCAGCTGGTGGACTTGGTGCAACAGGTGGGTGTATGGCTGGCTGTTGATGGGTGAGCTGTGTTTCGGAGGGATTCAGTACTGGCAAGACGTCTTGGGTCGACTCACTGCAGCTGCCCAGAAGCTTTTGCAGGGGGCCGTGACTGGCTGGATTCAAGCTGTTTTGGTTGGGTTGCTGACAATGCAAATTCTTATATGTAAGCCCGTTTTTCTGCCATCTGTTGCTTGCTGTTAACGTCCAGTGCAGGTGCTCAGCAGAGACATACGGTCCTTGCATCAGCGGAGAGATGTTGCACCTGTCGCAGTGCAGGAGCAAGCACAGCAGCAGCAGCAGCATGGGCAAGACCAGCAGCACCAAATGCCCCAAAGCAGAATAATGCCAGCTGCGGCAGCAGAGCCACAGCAGGTGCCCGCCTACACTGTCACATTGGATGGTGTTGAGATCAGATACAGCTTGCACCCCGAGACAGGCCACGTCACTGTCTTGACCGCTGCTGCGTCGATTACGCCAGCGTCGAAGCAGCATGCAGCGTCTTCATCAAAGAAAGGCTAGGTTACTGCTCCTTTGCCAGGGTTTACAGCGGGTTTGGGTAAGGAACGCCGCCCAGGGAACGCCGTGACTTGCCGGCTCAACCCGCCCCAACACACTACTTTGTGGCAATGCCTGTTACCTGCAACATCAAGCAAGTGCGTTTCAGGAAGCACTGACACAAACAGACTTCCCGTTGTTGGCACGTTCTGCAGCAGGAACGATCCCCCCTGCTACCTTGGCTTCTGCAGCATTGGAATTCCTTGAAAATACGTTTTGATTGCAACAGAAGCGAAGCGCTCTCGGCAACGCTAAGGAGCCGATACAGGAGCTTGAGATGAGCGCCATGCTGGACGGTGAGTTCTCAAAGATATGTGTCAATGCGTCAAATGCTTTGTGTGGACTTGTAGGCCTGGTGTAAGCCCCACAGGGGAATGCCTGGTAAGGAACGTTCGGCGTTCCAATGCATCATCCCTTGTTTTTGTGGGCCCTGCGTCGCTGTTGTGCCTTTAGACGTATGGTCTACGCTGCTGTGTTGCCGTTGACCGGGCTTCGTGGTCGACAGCATCCACACTGACGCAGGTTCGCTGTGTGTGCCCCACCCATCGTTCAACTCTCACAGGCGCCACCACCCAGCAGGATGTCCCTTGCAAAATACGGCTGGTGGGCATGTTTCCGGTGGATCAGCAAAGTGGCAGCACGTTTGTCGAGCAGCACCTGGGTCCCTTCACCCTGCCATCACAGGATCCCACCCTTGTTGACTTGTCCAGGCAGCTGCTGCAGCTGGTGTCCATCCCGGGGTCTCCCAGTCACCAACACTTCCGATTTGAGTACTCCTGGTGAGCTGCTTGGCTGCGGGACGCTTCACGGCTGTGCTGTTGTCAGGGTGTGCAATGCTGACACGCCTTCACTTCCAGCTTGGCAGGTGCTTTCACTGCTGCACCACCCAGCTGTTGCACCTCCCGCCCAGCTGATGCTGTTTCCAGGAATACTTTGGATAGTCCTTTGGCAGCCTTTCAAGGTTCCTGGGTGCTCTGCCTGGCACATGGTGCTGTGCTGGGTGTGTACATTGTACAACATGCCTTGTTCGATTGGTGCACCCAGACTGTCTGTGTCTTTCAACAGCCATGGATGGCTCCCATGAAGGACATGTTGCCATCTGACAAGACTTGCAAGCTGGACAGAACGTATCTCGTACTGTGTCCAAGCACCACACAGCCCCAAAGGTGTCTTCAACCTTCCTCCAGTGCAACATGCCTGCTCACTCCCGCTCACACACCACCCCGTGCCCGCCGCCCCTACACCCGCTGTTTGAACCCCACAGCTTTGGCCACCGGGTGCCCATCTTGAGTGATGCAGCCCTCAGGGAGGCCCTCAGCTACTTCCGGGACCAGGCCCGGCAACTGGGCCAGATCCAGGCCGCCCAGACCTGCACCCTGTACCTCTGGCCCACCACCTCATCCGGCCCATGGACACTGGCCCAATACCTCAACCAGTCGTCCTCTAAAACCCTTGCAACACCCTCCCACCTGGACATCTCCAGGCCGGCAGTACAGGGCAGCCAGGGTTCAGGGGGTGGCGACATTGGGGTTTTTGTGCAGCTGCAAAACCCTGACCTCAACTCCAACCCTAACCTCAGCCCTGCCAGCAGCAGGGCACTGCCTTGCAGTGGCAGCAGCAGCAGCAGGGAGCAGCTGGGGTTCAATGCTGGGGGTGCATGGGCCAGGGGGGGCCTGGCCCAGGGCCTTACCGGCCTGGACCTGCACGGGGTGGGCCAGGCAGCAGGACAAGTTGCTGCTGCTGCTGGTGCTGGTCCGTTGATGGGCCTGACTCCTGTCAATGCACTGGGGCTGATGGACTGCGATGAATCTGGAGGGAATGGGGAGGCCGCAGACAGCACCATGCAGGGGACACGTGCTGCAGGCGCAGCAGTAGCAGCAGCTGGTGGTGGTGATGCAGGCGATGCAGCACAAACACCACACCACACGGTCGTCGCTGCTGGTAGCACAGCTACTGCACATGGGCAGGATCGCCACAGTGGCGATGGGAGCACCACGAACGTGGACTTCAGCAGGACCAGCAGCTTTGAGCTGCCACAGCCTGCTGCTGCTGCCGCTGCCGCTGTGGCAAGCCTGCAGCAAGAGCAGCAGCAGCAGCAGTGGCCGACACAGCAAGCAGGCATGACTGCAGTGGTGACCCTGCAGCAGCCTGTCCCTCCTGCTGCTACTACAGCTGGTGGCCCTGTACCAGCAGCGGGCGGGTTGTATGGCCCTCAGTCACTTGCTGTGGCTGGCCGAACACCCAGCCTGAAGCGACAGGCATCAGAGCTGCAGGGCATGAGCCCTGCTGACCCTGCCGCACCCGCTGCTGCTGCTGACGCCAGCCGCCAGCAGTCTTGGCAGCAGCAGCAGCACAATGGCCTGTTTAGTGTGCCGAGGAGGGGCCATGAGGTCGGTGGTGCTACAGCCACTGCTACAGCCACCAGCGGCCTGTCCACTGTGTTGTCATCTGGTCTGTCAGACGGCGGTACACTGAGACCCACTTGGTCGCAAGGCAGCAGCCGCGCCGACTCAGCAGCAGCGGCAGCGCTGGCAGCCGCCGGGGGTGCGGAGGGGGCTTGGCAGGTGGCCAGCAGCAACAAAGCAGCACGCAGCAGCAGGGCGCTCAGCCCTCGAGCAGTGCAGCAAGAGCAGCAGCAGCAGCAGTGGAGTGGGGTGGACACCATGCTAAACATGTTTGCTCAGCAGCAGCAGCAGCAGCAGAGATGGCAGTCGCCGTTCATAAGTCCATCCGGCACACTCCAGCCCAGCCTGCAGCTTGGTGGCCCTGAGGTGGCCACCAACAGCGGCAGCAATGCTGCTGCTGCTGGTGGTGGTGGTGGTAGCTTGGCCTTTGGATCTGTTCAGCAGATGGCGCTCGAGCCTGCTGCATCGCTGGACACACAGCACAGCGCTGGTGCTGCTGGTGATGGTACCGCTGCTGCTAGCCTTGGTGGCGACTACCCTCCCTCTGGCATTGTGGCGCTTGCACAGCTGCAGCAGCAGCTGCAGATCAGCATCCAACCTCAACTCGTGCATTCTGTACGCTAGTGGTTGCCAGTGTTATCTAGCATCAAGGCTTCTGATACAGGCGTCTCAAGATGCCAGGAATCCCAAGGTGGCGATGGGGGTGGTGTTGTGGCCTGTTGATTGAGCTCATGTGATCAGCTCTCTGCAACTGCAAGCTGCAGCAGCAACCAGCACATGGCGGAGTAGAGCCTATGAAGGACCTCATTCCAAACCTGCCGATTCTGACACATCTGTGCATGCTGAATTTTGGGCAATGCAAGTCCACAGCTGAGTTTGTGAAACAAAAGGGTGGTGGGGAGTTGGTTTGCTTCTGAAGCAACATCGGCGGGCTGACCAACGTGACACCCATGCTCTCTGAATCAGTTGGCTACTGCCGTTGGGGTTGATCTTTGCCCTTCCTTTGGAATCACACACTTGTAGACTGGGGGAGGGAACGCCTTGGACACCCCTGCCTGAAGCCCTTGCTGCAATGCAACTCTTGCCAGCCATGCCATGCACAAACGATGATAACTGGGTTACACCTGCTGCATGGTTTCATCTGCAGCTGACAGCTGCAACACACCACACAGCACCACCAGCAGACACCACATCAACGCTGCAGCCAGAATTGCTGCTGCTGTCGAATCACAGACGTCCATCGGAAGTACACAGGGACCTGGCGTGCTTGTCCAGCCCCCTTGTACCGCCTCCCTTGTACCACCTGTATGTGGCTGTGCTGCCGGCAGGCGAGCTTCAGCTGGCCGAAGCAACAGCTGTGCTAGCTGGTGTCCGCCTGAGCCTCAAGCTGTGCTGAGCATGAGCTTGCTGCTGCTGTTGCTTACTCTGCTGCGACCTCGGCCTCAGCAGCTGGCTCAGCTGGGCGCTCAACCTTGACAGGCACCTGCACAGCACAGCACAGCACAGCACAGCATAGCATGCAACAAGTCAGCAAGTTTGCTTCATAGCCAAGCAAGGGTTTGACGCATGAGGAGTCCGTTCTCGTCCAGTGGTGGCTTGGCTTGCATCGACATATTACCAGCATGATGCTTGCAAGTGACACCAACAACCAGATGAACCTCAATATGGCAGGTTGCCTGTCGCTGTGAGTTCTCCAGCCTCACCTCCTCGGTGTAGTCGCCGTGCACGTCCATCAGCTTGGTCAGGTCAAACTTGGGGGCCTTGAGCACCTTCACCTTGCGGATGGCAACGTTCTGGGTGTGTGGAGGGGGGGAGGCAGCACAGCACAGCAGCACAGCAGGTGACAGGGCGTCAGCAAAGGGTGTCTGCCTAGCACAGACATTGAAGCCATCAGCTAGGCTAGGCCACTCCCAGAAGATGTCACTCCCACATCAACGTACTGGCTACCACAAGCATGTGTGCATGTGATGTTGTGACAATGTGCACCTGCAGGTAGAAACGTGCGCAAGACTCCTTGACGTCCTTCCCGCAAACCCACTGATGGTTCCTGTTTGTACCAAACAACCAAGCTGCACAACCCATACCGCATTCTATCCTGCCACCGGTGTGCTGTGTTGGGCTGTCCCTGCCCCTCACCTGCAGGGGGTAGATGCGCTGGCAGGACTTCTCAATGTCCTTGCCGATGGCCTCGGGGATGAACTTGGCGACCAGGTCCTTGAGGTCACAGCTGGTGGCCTCACGCACCATGATCTCAACCATCTTCTTGCGGATGGAGCGGATCTGCGTGTGGAGGGAAGGGTGGCAGCAGGAGTGAGGAGCAGCAGCAGCAGCAGCAGCATCAGGCAGTCAGCACGACGACGTCTCTGGTACATGCACCCACTCTATGACATGCTGCGGTCCCGTTGGTGTCCCTGACCTCCATCGCATGGCTCTCATGGTGCAGGTTGAGGCAGACCAATATGGGAGCCATGTGCTTGGCAAGTCAAGATGGCTGCTCGCACGCACAGGCAATGAAGGGGGTTGGCATGCCTATAGCAGCCCCTACAGCAGCGCCGTGCATCAGCCCCGGGCAGTGCCCCCACCTGGCTGCTCTGTGCGTATGCGGTGCGCTTGATCTGGCCCTGGCGCTTCTTGGTGAAGCCGATGCAGAACATGCGCAGG
>QAXK01015467.1:0-10747 GCA_004335735.1 Chlorella sp. KRBP
TGCTGTAGTGTCCAGCTTCTCCTTCGGGCCCTCCACACACACCTGGCAGTATCAGGCGCACCAACAGCATCACAGACAGGTGCTGGTTTGTCAACACCCATCTTAAACTGGGACTGGCATGCTTCAACAAGCAGCTCTCTACATTCTCTGACACATACCTGCCCTGCTTGCAACAACCGTCGCTGTCACGATCACACTTGGGCTGGCCTGGCGCTGGTGCCAACTCTCCTCCCAACACACGAACGCTGCGGACACAAGAGCCTCTGAAGGCTGCAACCACAGCTTCTGTGGTTGCTTGGCTTTGTTGATGCATCCAGGTGTCTCTGCACCCTCTTCGCACACCCCTCCATGCGCTCTGCCCAGTGTGTCAACCTAGGTTGATACACCCTGTTGCCCTGGCTTTACTTTTGCATCATCATTCTCAGCACACACCTTGAGCAGGTCATAGCCCAGGATGTCAGCTGCCTTGTCAAACAGCTCCTTGGCAGCTGAGCACTCAGCAACAAGGTCCTGCAGCAGCAGCCGCAGCAGCAGCAGGAAGCGTGGGTGTCAGCATGGACAGGTGAGAGGCAGCAGGGGGCATGCTGGAGCACTGTGACAGCTGCACTTGACATGGAGCTCTGGAGGTCGACATGAGCAAACTTGGGGTTTGCATGCATAAGCCTGCGGGTAAGCCAGCGGTGTCAACTGTGCCGGTCTGATTTACAAGAACTTTCCACTACAAATGTACTGCCAAAACAAAGATCGCTGCCTGTGCCTTGCTCACGGTATCCCCTGCCTGGGAACACGACCGAGATGTGGCCCCACTGGTCCTTACCTTGGCCATGCCAACTGACTGTGCACCCTGGCCGGGAAAGAAAAAGGCGGTGGTGGGCTTGTAGTCAGCAAACTTGTCGTCTGCTGACGCCTGTGAGGGCGGGAAAAGTAAACACAGTGCAGCAGGGTGTGGTTTGGCCATGCTGCAGGGTGTAACCTTGCCATTGCGGCTGTCAACAGCAGCACTTGGTGTTCTGGCAGCAACATTCACTGCCTGCAGGAATATATGACGTGCTATCCAAGCACAGTGCAGCTTGCCAGGATGATGTTGTCGCAGGTGTCTATGCCAGCTGCTTCACCTGCTGTTGTTCCCAGTGCTGATGCACCCAACCCCCTGGTGCTCTGCTAGTGCTGTGTGCTGCCAGGTTACCTGAGGCCTCACAGTTGTCAGCCTGCGGGGTGCATTCACCCTTGCTGGCTTGAAGGCAGCGCTGCAGTGCAGCAGTAGCAGCAATGCGCAGGTTGCACATGTCAGCTGACGGGTGGAACAGCTGATGGACAGTAACGCCGCATGTGAGCTGATCTGCCATGCGTGATGCAGAGCAATTCACACTACCAAACAACTGAAAGTTTTGAGTAACGGTTGGTGGGGCGCTCAATACGCTTACGCACCACCGGCTGCGAAGCAGTGCCGATGATCCGTGCTGGGCCAGAGCCATCTTGAAGTGTCGCAACAGATTTAGCAGTCTGGTTTCTGTTGCAATGCTGCGCAAGGGTTTGCGCCTGTTGCGATGCCCTCTGCATAAATGACGGGGCCATCCCTGGGTTGCATAACAGCGTGTAGCTCAACGGTCATACAGGCTGGGCTTGAGCCACGACATGGCATGCAGAGTCTAGTGCTCACTCCCCTTTCCAACATACATATTCACACAAGCACCACACGCACAGTGCATACCTAGCTGGCATCACGTACCTTCTGGGTGTGCTGCACCAGTCTGCTGCTGCTGCTGAGCAGAACTTCCGGCCCAACCTTGCCGACTCCTGCCAGATAGGCCTGTAGCACATCAGGCCAGTACTTGTTGAGTAGATGAGCTTGCTGCAGCTGTTGCGCAAGCCAGCCAACAGGAACCTGCTAGATGTTGTGACGAAGCTGCCAGAGCTGGGTGTCGGCAGCAAAGTCACCCGCGCTTCTTGGGAGCCATATGGTGACTCTTACTGGGAGATCACGCAGGTCAAACCACGGAAGCCAGATGGTCAAGCTGGCAAGGTAGGGCGGACCTTGTTGGGTGTATGACAGCAGTGAGCTGGGCTGATTACCAACTGCAGCGGGTCACATGTAGATTGCAGGGTGCAGCTGTTGCGCAAGGTGTTGCAACAGTGCAGTAAAGATGGAGCAACAGCGTATGTGTATCAGATGCTAATGAGCATGCCCAGGAACTAGCAAGCACCACATGTGCTGCAGACGCAGGCACTGCTGCAGCAGCCAGCTCCCTGCAGACAGCAGTGCAGGCACCACATGCCACAGAGTGCCCCTTGTGACTTGGACACGTGTACAACAAGCAGCTGCACACCATGAACATGCTGACAGTACATCACACCATTCTCAACATGTGTCCCCGGCCTGCCTGCAGGTGTGGGGTGTGCTGACATGGCGTGGGCAGCGGGAAGACAAGGCCAGGGTGATTCGCGGCAGGAGCAAGAGACTGTGGCGCTGGGTGCCAGCAGAGCAGCAAGCAGCACTGCTGCAGCCCCTAGTGCAGGAGTTGCGGCAGCTGAAGCGCTGGCAGAAGCTGGCTACAGGGGAGGACAGCAGCAGCAGCAGCAAGGCCGACAGCTGACACCTGCTGCAGGGTGTGTGAGCTGCTAAGCTTGGTGCAGACGGTTTGCAGTCCTAGCAAGCATGCGTCTTGCACAAGCTGTGGCTTGTGTTGGGATGTTTGACCAACCATTGCCTGTCATTGGAGCCCGCTGTGTGCTGCCCCGCAGTAGGGGAAGCAGGTAGATGTCATGCACTGGACTCGGTTTGAATGAAGCATTTGTGCTCAGTGGGCGGCTTTGTCATCATGCATGGCCTGTTGCACTTGTCAGCGGTGGCTTGATTCATCCAATGGCATTGATGTTTGTGGGGGGTTGTGGTGCACAGCCACTAGCGATAAGTGCGAGTACAGGCCTGTTGTGGTGTTGTTGTTGACAGCTGCCTGATAAGAAGGATGCTAGGTGTCAGGATTTGCATTGCACGTGCTGTCAACAGTGCTGCTCAGTTTTTATTGGTGCTTGGCTTCTCAGCTGCCATAAGCAGTTGTGTCATGGTACAGAAACCCACTGCACACTGTGCAATGCAGAGTGTGAAGTGATTGTGTAACTTGAAGGTGCTTGCACGCCCATATGACTGTGTTGCTGCATGCCATCAGTCACAGAATGCCAGGTGGTGTTGGTGTGTTGGCATGCTCAGTGCACCGTAACCTCTGCATGTCGCTGCACACAGCTGCTGCATCATCAGGTTCATGTCTGATCCATAGCTGTGAACGGGTTGCCTCAATCCCTGACAACATTGTGCTGACCATTGCTTGCTGTCAAAGCACTTAACTGGGCCCAGCAGAATCGATACCTCCTGCAGCACAGCCCGCAACCAGGCAGGTTGGGAGCTGCTGAGGCACTTGCTGTACCAAACTGTGTGTGGGCCAACATGTCACAAAGTTACGGCCGTATATCCTACACCAGGGGCCTGAGCCGGCATGGTGCATGCATGCATTCCAACACTCGCTGGCCTTGCAGCAGCTCATCTCCCAAGACTGCCAACATGCACACACTTGCACCGGCAATGCACATGCCTGTAAACAGGCCTGGCCATGAGCATGCTCATGAACAGACACTGGCCACATGCAATGCACGGACAGATACTCACCACAACATGCACATGATTATGCACATGGAACATGGACAGTTCAAGCTGCAGTCAGCTGCAGGTCAGTCAGAGTGCCACAGTCAACAAACACAGCAAGCCCCAAGCACAGGATATGTGTTTCAGTCATGCCAAGCGCTGCAGGGCGCCACAGGGCACCCACAACCCACCCTCACACAGCCTTGGCTCGAGCACAACAGTAGTCAACACCAGCACAGCACTCTCCAGTCGCGAGCACAGTTGCTGTGTGGTTGCTGCACATGTAAGCAAGCATACACATCAGCGGCCGGTGCAACACATACACACGGCTGTACGCCTAGCTGGCAGAGGCACCAGCAAGCCTCATATCCGTTGTGCAATATGCCAGCCATGTCGACCCAATGCAAGTGTGCAGCATCCTCTCGGCACAAACCACACAGCCTGCACATGTGCACAGGTTCCCCTAAGTCTTCCTTAAAGCAGTCGTGTGCGGACAGCAAGAGAACATCCTTTCTTACTCTCCTCACCAACCCGCCACAAGCGTCAAGTGTCTGTCTGGCTCATGAACTCAGCTCACGGCCCTGTGGGTATCGACACTCTGATGACTAAATGTTGCACGATGGGAGCTCCACTTCTGGCCTTTCACAGGCCTGCAGCAGCTTTCACACCGCCACACTCAAAAGATGTGTGTGGCGTGTTGCTGCAGTCCCGTCACTTAGCCCATGATGCCGGCACCACCACCCTTGCCCTTGAGCCCACCCAGCAGGCCACCACTGCCTGCAGCAGCCACATAGCTGGGCTGTGCTGCAACATACATGGGCTGTGCTGCGACGACTGTGGGCTGCTGCTGCCAGATCACGGGCTGTGCTGCCACAACGGTCTGGGGCTGCATCACCTGCACAGGCTGGGCAGCAACGATGGTCTGGGGCTGCTGCACATACACAGGCTGTGGTGCAGCTGCAACAATGGTCTGCGGCTGGACCACCTGCACGCGCTGAGGGGCGGCTGCCACAACCACGGGGGTGGGCACAGGCACGGGCACGGGGGTAGGGGTAGGCACGGGCACCTGCAGCAGTAGCAGAGGACAGCCGCAGCACAAAGCAGGGGTGTGAGGGAGGGCAGGACTAGGCACAGGGGTGCTTGGCAGCTAGTCAGGATGGGGCATTGGGCGTTGCAGGCCACATGGCTCTCCCGCCACCATGTGTCAGTGCCACTAGAGGCAGAAAAAGTACCGCGCTGCTATGCACAGCAGCAGGCAGTTGTAGGTGCAAGGCAACCCGAGGCGTTCACCTGGACGGGGGTGGGCACATAGACAGGCACAGGCACTGGGGTGGGCACAGGGCGTGATGCAGCTGCTACAACAGTCCTTGTTGTCTCTGACGGGGGTGGCACAGGCACAGTGTCTGTTGGTGGTGCTGGTGCTGGTGCTGGTGTACCCACAGACTTGGTGATGGTGATGCTGTGACCCTTGCCAGCAAGCTTGCGGTGGAAGGAAGTTGCCTGAATGCCTGCAGGTCACGAGTACAACATACGTCAACCAAAAAAACAGCTATGTTCAGTTACAATGGTGAAGCGAGCACGATCCATGGTGACACAGCCGAATGTGAAGGCTGCAGAGGTCAGATGCAGATCGCTGCTATGACCTGCTGCATGTTGCGCACCGTAGCAGGCTGGCACTGTCGCCATTGCCAGAAGCAGGGCAATACACACTGTAGCGGTTGAGCGCTGCATCTTAAACACCACGGTATTGGGTGATGGCCGTTCGATGAGCAGCAGAGCGCCAGCAGCTGCAATGGTAGGAGGGATCCGCACTCGTGACGGACACACAGTCTCCAGGTGCAGCAAAATTCATGCGTGCAAACGTCGAACCCGGCCGGTCACTTGGGTGTGTGACTGAGTCCGTCAGAGCTGATATGACATAATGGCTGTCGCCGTCAGCTTGAGGCTGAACAACGGTTCGAAACGCAGCTGATACTACATGAACGTTTAACTGGCACTGTATCGCGTTGTTTGCAGCACGTCTGGCTGTCGAGTAACTTACAGTACCATACCCGCGAAACGTCGCGCATAACTCCGAGGAACACAGCACATGCAGGTGGTTAATTTGATGTTTGCATTTGAAAGTCGCTTCTCGAGCGTTTGGCTTCAAGCAGTGCGTGTCGTGCACCAGCTGCTGGCAGGAAGGCACGGACCAGCTCAGCTGGACCAGCTGGCAGTGCTCCCAGTCACCTGAGTGAACTGGTTAGTCGTACGTTATCTCAATGGTCGCCTGGACGCACTGGCGCAACAAACCTGTCACCGGCTGTGCTTACTGGCCCTCTTCTCTGTACAAGGCGACAAGCACTGACGGTGACTACCCAGCAGGCCTACCTAGGTGATCCAATCCAGCAACTAGGTCAACCACTGTCTGCACATTTCCCGTGCACGGTACACAAAGTAGCTGCAAACAGATTTTTCTGTGCAATGGCTGTGAAACTGTCATGTATGCACATGTTGTCTGCTCAACAAACATGGCTGCCTTGTGCAACAGTGGCGTCAAGTGCGTGCAAGCACAGGCCAGGACGATGCTCTGTGACACACCCAACCACAGCCCTCCATGGACACTGGCTGCTGAACAACTGCAATAACCACTGACCAGACATGCAGATCGGCTGGGCACAAAACAAGTGACCCTGGCACAACCCGCTGCCCCTGCTGCATGCCTACCCCTACCCAACCCTACCGTACCCTACCCCAGATGATTGCCGCGCATGTGCGGCACACACAGTACCTGGCACCACTGCTACCAAAATTGTGCACCATGGTGTGACTGCCACAGAGCAGTCTGGATGCTGTGTGCAGCAGGACTGTATGTGCCACAGGCCTGCTCATGCAGCTACTGCCACACCCGACTGGCCGCATGGGTTCTTCAGTAGCCACTGGTACGCCTTGTCAACCTTCAGCATGCCATACCCTGCTGCATAGTCAGGCACCTGTGTCTGCCCAGGCAGCCGCTGTGCTGACTTCTTGATCGCATTGGCAATCTCTGAGGCTTTGCACTCCGGGAACTGCCGCCACAGCAATGCTGCGGCCCCGCTTACATGCGGCGCAGCCATCGACGTCCCGTCAAAGTACTTGTAGGCATATTCGTATGCCCCGACAGACCCTTTGACCGCCCCTTTGCCTGCCCCAGCTGCCTTCAGTGCTGCTGCATGCTGTGGTGAGATGATGACACCCGGCAGGACCTTGCTGCTGCAACTCTCCATGCCACTGCAGCCTAGTGACGCCTGCAGCTCCGCCCAGCACTTGCATTTGAGCCCGCAGTCCAGCTGCGTTGCTGGTATCGAGTAGAACGGGTCTGCTAGCGCACCCTTCTCTGGCTTCCACACTGCTAAGCCTGCGCCCCCACTCCTGATACACATCGCCATGGCCGCGCAGGTCTCCTCATACAGCATGTTGAGCACACCAGGAAGCTGCACAAAGCAGATGGCTCCCTTGGCTGCTGGACATGTGCTGGGGCTCTCTGTGTCCTGCTTGCTTGCAAAGGGGCGCCACTGCGCCTCACTCTTCTTGATGCTGCAGGAGACGAGGGGCAGGGACTGCGTGGTGCTGATGGCGCTACCCTGGATGGGGCGAGGCTCCTACAGCAAAGTGGCAACAGCAACAGCGGCAACGGGGTCAGCATGTGTGCAGATCACGTCCCTCCGTGGAGTGGCCACCCACACCACTGACACGCATCCTTGTCACTAGCACAAGCGTGCTGCAGGGCACAGCAGGACACAGACATGAACTCTTTGATATCCCAAATCTCATTGTTGGACACAATTGTTGTTGCTGCCAGGTCATTCGAACGAGCATCAAACCTTGAGGAGCACCTTCCAGCCGCTGCTGTCCCTGCATGCTTGTGTGAGACTGCGCTACAGACCCTTCATGCAGCCCCAGAAGGCCCTGTGCTGCAGTCAGCCTTGCTCACCAGGAACCCATTGGCCAGCCAGCCCACCATCCTGAGCCTAGAGCCTGTGGTGACCTGTGCTGTGGTGCTGATGTGGCCCCTCACGATTGCCATCTCCCGGGGCACGCTGGACAGGATAGCCATGCCTGGTGCTGCAATGCTGACCTGCTTGTTCTTCTGGCTGGAGTACTCGATGCTGCCGTCACACTTGGCGTTGGCAACACTCAGCATCTGCAGCAGCAGCAGCAGGTATGTAACAGCAACACCAACGTCAGGCAAGGACAGGCAAAGTGTCACAGTGCAGTGCAGTGCTTGCTGGTCAGCTGGCTGGAAGGTAACATTCTTCAGGGCAAGCGGAATAACATGGGCGCGACCAATGGCTGTGCACTGCAAAGCCATGCATAGCTACTCAAAGACATACTCCTGACGCATTTCTCACACATCAGGCGTACCTCATCCAGGCTGTAGCTTGCTGGGTAGCTGAGGTACTGCCCCACTGGCTGATTGCCGCCAATACTGGCTGGCCCTGCAGCCCTCCTGCTTGTGTCCAACCAGCTGCCGTTGTTGCCCGAGGAGGCAACAAACAGCACATCACCCCGACGTGCCGCCTTCTCAAGCCATGTGCGCTCCACGGTCAGCGGCCCCGCACTGCCATAGCTCATGTTGATGACCATGTTGACCTTCCCCTGACCTTCCTTGGCTTCCTTGGCTTGCTCTGCCTTGAGGTGGGACAGGCAGTGACTGTATGCCAGCACCATGTCAGTTGCATAGGGGCCCTGCCCTTGGCTGACGTCACCAGTGTCGTTCCACACCCGCACCTCAAACAGCTCGGCACCCTGTGCAATCACACCCACCACCCCTACGCCGTTCTGTGGGGCAGCAATGGTGCCGCTGACGTGCGTCCCGTGCCCCACTACGTCTGACAACCAGGCAAACGGGCAGCTGCTGTTGCCTTGGCAGCCAGAGAGGGTGTTGTGGTGCACTCCACTGCTGGCATACTCGGGATGACCTCCCCACAGCCCGCTGTCGATGACACACACTATTGTACGGCCTTTGGGAGTGAGGCCCTGCAGCTGCGGGTTCCAGGCACCAATCTCCTTGATGCCCCAGGGGACAACCTCACTGTTTGGTGCGTCTGGCTCCAGCTGCATGTTCCTTGCAGCACAGTTTGCATCAACAACGTCTGCCCCCCACTGGTCATATGCCTTGTTTGGATGCTTGCCCATGTGCCAGTGGCCCAGCAGCTTCGACAGAGCTGCTGTGCTGTCCGACGCTGCATCTGATGCTGCAGCTGCAGCTGTCAACGAGCTTTGTGCGGCTTTCAAGGTCCGGGAGTGGCCACTGCTGCTGCTGCTGTCATGGTGTACTTGAGGCAGTACAGAGGGCCGTATGTGCAGGTGGCGCCTCACATCCTGCTCGCTGCTGTGCACGCCAGGTAGCTGGCTGAGTTTCTCTGTGTGCTGCTCATGTGCTGCCTCGGTCAGTCTGCGTCTGTGGCTGCTGTTGCCAGGTATGCTTGCGTCCTGGTTGCTGCTGCTGCTGCTGCTGCTGCTCCCGCCCTGCGCATCCTGTGGGCCATCATGCAAGCGCCCCGTAAGGGCTGTGGTATGGGTGACTGTCAGGAAGCCAGGCCCATCATTCACTATTCTGTAGCCATGCTCCTTCAGCTGCTGCTTGAGTTGCTGCTTGTGGTCTGCTTGGTAGCTCACAACATAGCGAGGTGAGTGTGCCGCTGGTTCTGTATTGGTAGCTGTGTTGCCTGCGTGCTCTGCTGCGTGTACTGACGAAAAGCAAGTAGAAGCTACGAAGAAGACGATTGCAAGCCCTGACAGGCGTGTCTGCTGCAACATGACATGCAGCCCCTTGGTTCAGCACTACTGCTGTACTGCCAGGGACATCACAGCTCCGGAGCCAGCAGCAGACTTACGGAGCTAGGGTATGTTCAACGTGTTTCAAAAAGCTTGAACTGTGATTTTGTTTTGTTGAGCTAGCTGAGGCTGCCTGCAAGCATGGCAATGTTGGGTCCCACGTCCGGCACTACTGTACAAGCGAGCTTGCACTCGAGACAAGGTGCAGGCGTCGCAGTACAGCTAGAGACCATTCGAAAAAGTCATATGTGTACATGCTGTAATAAACGACGTGCTGAGGTGTTTATGACAGGGTACAAGTACTAGGGCACCTGGTGACACAGATGTTCCACCTGTAATGCTCGCTTGCATCTGTCGGCGCATTCAGCGCAACCAAAGCTTTTTTTGTGAGACTTTGTGCACATTTACAGCAAAAATTCACAATGCCGCATCACTGATCCCATCTTGTGCTCAGCTGCTGCTGTGCCGCTGCATGTGCTGCTGTCACCCAGTGTGATGCAACTTGGTGTCTCGTCTGCCAAAGGACGTCCAACACACTATCATAGGAAGTCCAACACACTGCCAAACCTTATGTAACTGAAAATCCCACGGTCATGTGCACATGGAGCCAGGGTCTCGATCTGTACCCACATGCATAGCATTTCCTGCAGGGGAGGCAGCTGTCCACACCAGCAGAGACAAGGGTCGCCAACTTGCACATCATCACACTCATCAAAGCACCTGGAGCTGCAGCAACACGTAACAAGTGTGTTATTCAACAATGACAGCTGTGGCCACACCCCAAAGTCACCTCACTGTGACAGAAGTCCATGCCATGACTGCATGTCGTGTAGGACAACAGAGCCCAATGGGCTTATAGTGAGCCAACACCACCAAATCCAACTGAACCCCACCCTTGCCAAGGCGGTTGCCGCACTGCGCGGTCTGCTCACACCACCAACTAGCCTCATGCCGCGGTTGCAGCTTGACATCCACTGGCGAACACCTAGGCGCTGTTGCCGCCCTCCTTGACTGTCTGGCGGCCCTCATCATACCCCTCATTGAACTTGTCCTTCACCTGCAGCCAGGTCAGGCAACAGCGAACTTCAGGGCGTGAACATCACAGTTTGTGTTGTCCTGAGTTGTCCTGCACACTGTGCCACAGCAGGGCCTGCTGGATCATGCAACACAGGGGTTTCTCGCACATTGCAGCCTAGGCAAACTGCAGGACCAGTCCATGGCATTTCAAATGCAGCAGCTAAGCCGACGGCCCACGTCATTAGAAAGATGATGAGACAGAAAGGGCCTCAACACTCACCCTGTCAGCCTCCT
>QAXK01015474.1:0-12486 GCA_004335735.1 Chlorella sp. KRBP
TGACCAACAGGGAGGGAAGCACAGGAGGGAGTGGGAAGAAACGTCAGAAGACAGTGAGTCTTGGTCAGCAAAGCAAACTTCGCGGTGGGGGGTTGTCGATAGATCCTGGACACCGGGAATCTGCTGTGATGTATAAACTGTGCTGTCTGTGGAGCGAGTTGGTGTGACACCTGTACTTGAGATGACTGATCAGGTTGTACAGACAAATCGCCGGGGTGCAGCTTGCTTGAGCTGCTGGTGAACACATGATTGGTGCAGGCTGCTGTGTGTACCTGATGTTTTTCACGCCTGCAGCTCCAGCCGCGTCATCATCACTGGCGTCATCAGTGGTGTCAAACACACCCACACGGTGCACCACCTGCGGGCAAACCCACCACAACATTGCTACACATTTCGTGTGCGATGAGAGTGACACACCAACGCAGTAGCATGATCACGCACTTGTGTGCTGTAGTCAGCATGCATGCGTACAGCTGCAACTGCAGATGTGCGGCACAGTTGACCCTCACAGGATCAATGCCAAGGCTAGCAGCAGATGGCCCCTGCTGACCCCTGACAGCCTCACATGATTACATGCAGTGTGACGAGGGCTTCGATTTGCAAGCGGCTGAAGGGGACAGCCTTGTGGCGAAAGGCCGTGTGATGGTTCGCATGGACTCACGTGCATGTACCCAGCTGCATTTGGTTGCAGGAAGCCGTACAGCACAACCTCATGCAGCGTTGACTGCACGTCTGCCCTGTAGATGAGTGCGCCATCCTGTGCAGGATTCAGGCTCCGCAGCTGCTGGTGCTCAAGCTGCAAGCCTGCATCAGTGAACAACATAGGGAGTCAGTCCTGCACATGCCACATCAGCCCACTGCAACGACAGCTACGAAGCTGTCACGGCATACCTGCAGCTCGTAACCTGAACTCCTTGTTTTCCTCTGTGAGCTCCCGCACGTTCACTATGGTCAGCAGTGCCTTGAGAATGTCCACTACATCAAAGAAGCCTATATACTGCTTGCCGTCAAAGACTGGAGCTGACGACACATTGTGCGTAGCCAAGGTTCTCAAAGCATTGGCACATGTGCAAGAAGCAGGTAACGTAAGCACTGCACAGGGTGGTCTCGTCGCCAGATACTGTTCAAGGCTCCAGCTGTGCAGCAACTGCCTCACAGGCTGGAAGTAACCGTCTTCTGACTGCAGTATCTGAGAACTTTGTTCACTCATAGTCCGGTAGCTGGAAGACGTCAGCACGGCTATCTGGTAGGCTCGGTCAAGGTCAGGTGACTTCCGACACAACTCGATACAGCGTTCTTGTAGCGACAGACGTTCTTTTCACTTCCATCGATCGTCAACTGCCGATCTAGCTACAGTGAAGCCTGGAAACCACGCGAGTAGGGCGTGCGGCACACAATAACAACTCTGAGCTTTGAATGTTGAGTGATGTCACGAGGCTGGCATCGCTTCAGCGGGCTGCGACGGGCATTTCAGACGATGACATCATTGCCGTTCAGTTCAGGCGCTCGCAAAGGAGGTCAGCAGGAAGGGGATGCTTGTGTGTTGCCAGGTTGCCAGGCTGGTAGGGCACCTCAAGTGATCAAGTCAAGGCTAGCCTCTTGCAAGAGCACATACATGATGCAGCTGACTGATTAGTCCAACCTGACAGGCGTTACACCACACAATTCTAAAAGTGACTTGCCCAGCAGAGCTATCACTCAGGCAAGAGCATTCTGCACCAGTGTTGCGGCCACTGATCTGTCCTCAAACGAGCGGCCATTCAAAGCCACTCGTGCCTTCTCCGCAGACAGCGCATCCCCGTACTCCAGAAACACGAGGCCAACGCCTGGTGGATCGTACTCAGGACCGTCTGCACTGGGCTTCGGGATCACCACCTGTACAACAAGCACACCATACTGCACGTCAGCTATGTGTGCAAACGGCAACAACACACACAGCAGAACTAACAAGCTAAGCTGCCTGTGGCAGGAAGGCACTCATCACTGCTAGCCATCACGAGCAACTATGTCACGAGAGCTCCATGAGCCTGTTTGCTGCTGCACACCCCACACCAGCCGCCACCCACTCACTGTACACGCACCTGCTTGAGGGAGCCGTACTTGAGCACCTCCTCTCGTGTCTCCTCCAGAATGTCCTCATAGTCCTCATCATCCAGCAGCTCATCCCGCACCACCATGCGCTCCAAGCGCACCACACACAGCCCAGCACCAGCACTGTCAGCGCGCACCATAGCAGAAGCTTGCTTGGCCACCTCACTGCGAATCTCAGCAGCAGCAGGAGCCCCATCAATGGCTGCACCTACAAAGCCTTGCGCTGCCTGCTGCGAGGCGGCTGAAGCTGAGGCAGCAGCTGCTGCGGGCGCAGGCACCACAGACGGCAGCGTCACTGCTGTCACAGCAGCAGGCATGGGCCGGCCAGTGAGGCGTGCCGTCAGTGCAGCCTGCTGTTGGTGGATGAGCTGCTGCAGGGCTACCACATGCTCCTGGTTGGCTGCACGAGCCACTGTGAGGCGCTCCGACCCCACACTGAGCACAGACAGGCCTGCAACAGCTGCGTTCAGCACACCCGGGTCTGCAAACTCTGCCAGTGCAGAGCCTGTGGACTGCCCTGAGGCATCCCGCAGCAGTGAGAACGCCTTGAGCTGACCAAAGGAGCCGATGATGGCACGCACCTACGCCCGGCACAGCAGCAGGCACAGGAGCAACATATGCAGTGTAAGCTTGCATGTGGCAAGCACAGCAAACAGTCTGCATGCATGCATGCATGCACGCCAACAGCAAACCAGGTCCAGCTCGGCTACACACCGGTGCTGAGCACGTGCCCTGGCATGGCATGCCTCACCAACAGACTCACATAAACCTATCACTCAGTCACAGCTGCCAACGACCAGCCCAGCATACAGAGCGTCCCCCTTCCCCCCGCCCGCCCCCTGCACAGCACACCTGCTCATCCTCCAGGTGCTTGGGGAGTCCCGAGATGCTGATGCGTGGCACTGACGCCTCGTCCACCAGGCCCCCCACCACACTGAGCAGCGCCAGGTTGATGTAGGAGGAGGGCTCACCAGGGCCCAGGGCCTTGGCAGCTGCAGGGTTGTAGTCGTGCGGCCGGCGGATGCGCAGCACCTCACCCTGCGCGCAGTGCAGCCAGCCAGCAGGCCGTCAGTGCTCTGCTGCAGGAAACAATCCCGCCAGTGCTCTGCTGCAGTAAAATCCAGTCAGCATTCCGCTACAGTGACAGTCCAGAAGAGGCAGTCCAGCTGTGGGCTGCCTGTGTGTGTCATGCAGCTCAAGCCTGACCGTGGGCCTGCACTAGCACCCACCCATCGTTGCACGTGCATGCCAGCACATGCTTACACCAGGACCCTGCGCAATGCACACAACACACACATGCCTGGAAGTGCGCATGGACGCAGCCGTGCATACAGGCCACACCCTTGTCCTGCGAGTGGCGGCTTGGCTGCTTCACACACAACAGTCAAGGTCTGGGTGCACTGTTACCTGGCAGCCGACTCCATCAAAGGCCATGGCGTTGCTGGCCTCCTCCACATTCCTAAACTCCACAAAGGCAAAGCGCTTGTCCATGTTGAGGTAGCAGCCTATCACAGGGGCGCCCATCGACGTGGAGGCACCCACAGCCATCATCACCTGCACACACAGGCGGACACAGCACAGCACGCCACTGCGGCGTTGGGTCTCCACACAAGTGACCTCGCGGCGACAGGCACTCAAGCACGTCACCAGCAGTAGCACAAGCATACATTGTGATGATGGACACAGCACAACCACCTAAAGCGCAGCTGGGATGGTGCACTGATGGCAACACTGCACAGCCCAGGCTTCCTGCCACCATGCTAGCTGGCACTGCTGCTGCCGCGCACCTGGTTGAAGTAGTGGGTGAGCATCGCCTCTGTGATGTTGTGCGGCAGGTTGCCCACATACACGCGCCGCGCATGCCGCGTTGCTTGCAGGGCCTGCGGGGTCATGGCCATGGGCTGCTGCAGGGTGGCCATGCGCGTCATCTCTGCATATCGTGCCAGCTCAGCAGCCAGCTCCTCCTTGCTGCGCCCAGCACCTGCTGTATACCCAGCACCAGCACCTGAAGCAGTGCCGCCTGCATGGCGGTCCCTGCCTCTGCTGTGGCTCCTGTAGCGCCGCTGCCTGCTCCTGCTCCTGCTCCTGCTGCGGCTGCGGCCGTAGCTACTGCTACGACCACGGCTGTAGCTGCGGCTGCGGCTGCGGCTGCGACTGCGGTGACGCTTGCGCTGCCCTGTGGGCTGGTAGGGCCCACGGCCGCCAGGGGAGCGTGAGCGGTAGCCTGCGGGGGACCGTGACCTGTACCCCGGGGGTGAACGGGACCTGAAGTTACCCCTGGATGCAGGGGACCTGCCGTGCATGTGTGGTGGGGGCCCAGGGGGCCCACCCCTCCAGCCTGGCGACTGTGACCTGCTGGGGTGGCATGTGAGGTGCAGTGAGGTCTGATTGTCAGTGCTGCAGGGCAAAGGGTGCATGCAGTGCATCAGCTGCAGATCATAAGGGTAGCACCTGGTCTTCAAAGCTGCCTGTTCAGAGATGGCAACCTCCCAGCAGCAGCCAAGTCAACACACCGACGCATACACACATAGGAGACAGGGTGCTGATAGCACAAGAACGACTGAGAGTCCGCTGACCACCATCATATGTTCCCTGCAGCACTGCTGCTCACCTTGACATGCTCCGGCCCCTTGGTGGGGGGGGTGGGGGTGGCGGCCCCTGGCGGCCCCCAGCCCCCCCTGCTGCCCCCTCATCCAGGCCAAACTTGGGTGCACCCCTGCCCCGCACTCGCCCCGCCCCTGCACCACCGGGTGGGGGCCTGGGTGGGGACCAGCTCCTGCTCCTGCTCCTGCTGCGGTCCTGCTGCCTGCTGCCTGCAATGTGCTCAGAGGGCTCCACATCCACGGCAGGGTTGCGCCTGTAGTTGCGCTGCTTGCGTTGGCTGCGGCCTGAGCCACCCTGGTGCTCCAGGTCCTCCCAGTCCTGCTCCTGGCTGGGTGCAGGGCTGCCGTCACGCGTGCGGTGCTTCTTGTGCTTCTTGTGTTTCTTGTGTTTCTTGTGCTTCTTGTGCTTCTTGGCGCCAAACTCCCCTGCAGAGCAACACGTGTTGGAACAATCAACACACCTGCCCTGGCAGTGCACACTCATAACACCACCATACATGTGCATACCCTGGCAGCGCAACCACACCATGCTCCCAGCAAGTGATGACACTTATGTGATGCAGCTAGCTGTGACTGTTTGCATGGTGACTCTGCAGGCAAGCTGCACTCCAGTGCACCCCATCACCCACCTTCCTCACTGGCTGAGCGCTCAGGGCTGTCCTTGCGGCCCAGGCCCTGACCAGCAGCAATCTCAAGCCCCTCGTCATCCTCAGGAGACTGCCGCTGCTGCTCACGCCCGCCGAGCCCCTGCTGCTGCTGCTCCCGCTCATGCCGCTGCTGCTCCTGCAGCTGCCGCATGGGGGAGGTCTCCGCAGCAGGTGGGGGTGAGGGCTCACGCCTGCTGCGCTTGTGCCTCAGCTCAGCGTCAGCAGCGCCTGCCTTGCTGCCTCGCTGTGCTGCTGCTGGGCCAGGGCCAGGGGCCTTGGGTGGCTCAGCCACCAGGGCATCTAGCTCCTCAAGGTTGTACTTCTTGACAAGCAGCGGGGGCCGCTGCTGCGGCTGTGCTGGCTGCTCATGACTGAGTACAGGGAACAGAGGGGCCGCGGCCGCCCCTGCTGCTGCTGCTGCCGCCTTGCCGACACTGGGAACACGGGCTGCTGCTTTGGCGCCGTGGGCAATCGGCACGTCAATGCGATCAATGTCCGCAAACTCCTCCTCGAGGGCTGCTGCCGCCGCAGCCAGCTGTGCTGCCCGCGCTGATGACTCGTGCTCACGCTGCTGCTGCTGCTGCTGCTGCTGCTCAATGTCCCTGTCTTGGCTGCGGCTGACACCAGCCGCAGAGGGCAGTGGTGGGGGTGGTGGGTGGCCACGCCCCGGGCTGCCGCTGCGGTGCCTCCTATCAAACAAGCCGTAGTCGGCACTATCCTGCTGTTGCTGGTGGGCACGCACGCGATCACGGCTGGGGCTTGGACTGCGGCTGTAGCTGCGGCGGCTGTGGGGAGACCTGGGGCTGCTGCTCCTGCCTGGGCTTGGCGGCATGTACCTGCAGGCAGCATGTGTGGGAACACAGTGTGTGAGTGCACTCCTTGCATGCTGCTGACAGCCATGTACCTGGGTGAATCCGAGCACAGTGCACTTGCACTGTGTGCCACTCACAGCAGCACGCCCAGCACACTCCCACACTACAGGCGTGCAGATGAGCAGGAAAGCTGTGTGTGGCTGCAGCCCTACAGCAACAGCATACCTGTCATTGAGTGGACCACGCGGCCCATACCCTGCCTCTCCAGCACCCCCTGGCCTATCATAGCTGGCCTCACGGCCTCCAGGAGGGCCCCTGCGCAATGGGAGGCCCCTGGCAGCACCCTGCCCTTCCCGTGGTGGGGGTGGGGGTGGGCTGCGGTAGCCCCCTCCCCTACCAGGTGGCGGCGACCCGCGGAAGCCCTGCTCCCGGCCATCAGGGGAGCCAGCCCAGCGCGGGGGCTGTGGAAGGTAGCCCCGCGTACTGCCGCCAGGCGGGCCCCCATATCTGCCTCCGCGAGGGTTGGGGCTGCGGCTGAAGCTGCGGCTCCTGCCGAGGTCCCTGCTATTGCTGCGGCTCCAGCTGCGCCCCCGACTCACACTCCTGCTGCGGCTGCGGCCGGGGCTGAAGTGTGGCTGGCCCCGCCCACGGGGCCTAGGGGGGCCTGCCCGGTGCGCCAGTGCGCCCGGGGGTGGCCCCCTGCCCTGTGGCGACCTGCTCCTGCGTGACGCCCGGCGTGCAGGAGACCTGCTCCGGCCGGGGCTGCTGCTGCTGCTGCGGTACGGGCTGCGGGGGCGCCCCTGTGGGGGGCTGAGGCGCCTAGGCGGGCTCCTGCTGCTCATGATGTTGCGGCCGCGCTGTTCGTGCTGCTGCTGGCGCTGCTGACCAGCCCTGGCTGCGTCTGCAGCCTGGACACTTGCTGGCAGCTGTCTGGGGGGTGGCTGCAGCGGTGGTGCTGCCTTCCTACCTGGGCCTGCTGCTGCAGACAGGGGCCCAACCTTGGCTGCCGGGGCTGGTTTGGGAGCAGGAGCCTTTGCAATTGCTGCTGCGGTGGCTGCACCAGCAGTCAGGTTGATCGCGATCTTGGCACTCTTCAGAATGGGGACCTTGGGCTTGATGACGGCAGCAGTAGGCTTTTGAGCTGCTGCTGCTGCAGCTGCTTTGGCCCTGGCCTCTTCACTCTCCTTGAGAGCTGCCTGCAGCCTTGCTTGGAGGTCTGGCAGTGGCAGCTGGTCTTGAGCTGGCACAGCAGCAGGCGTGTCAGCTGCTGGCGCTGTGGCTGGTGCTGCCTCGCTCCCGTGGGTGGGTGAGCTAGGCGCAGATGAGTCGGGCTGCTGCTGCTGCTGGTCAGATCCGGGTGGAGGCGTGCCCTCTGCCGTATCTGCTGCATCTGCGCCTGCGCTGACGGCTGACGGTGCAGAAGGCCCAGCGCAATCACCATCTGTGGCTGGCACAGCTGATGTTGTGGCATCAGCTGCAGGTTCCGTTGCTGCTGCGGGTAGCGGTGGTGGTGCACCTTCTGCTGCATTGTCTGCCTGTGCAGTGTCTGCTGCTGACTGGTCTGTGGCTGCGGGTGCTACAGGAGCCAGCTGCTCACTGTCGCCTGGTGCAGCACTGTATCCCTCTGGATACCCGTGTGCTGCATACTCCCCAGCATGTACTGCGTACTCTCCCGCGTAGCCGGGATGGTAGCCTGGGTAGTAAGGGTGGTATCCACCGTAGTAGGGGTGACCGTAGTACCCTGCAGCATAGCCTTCGTAGCCTGTAGCACAGCACAGCGACAAGCACATGCTGAGAGGCTGTGCAAGGGCAGCACCCCACGGAGTTGACCAGGCCAAGTCATGTCACTGCACAGCAACCGCTACACCACCTGGTTTACCAGTTCAGCACCTGCGCATCAGCGCTCAAGGACGACTGCTTTGGCCACCGAACGCAGTGGGCATCCCTGTAAGGAAAAGCCAAGATATGTAACCTTGCGGATAGGGCCATCCAGCAGCAGGAAAAAGAGCAAGGATAGCATGCGTTACCACCACACTGGTGCTGCATCCACTGCCTTAACACACACACCTGCACAAGGTTTGATGGGGTAATGGGTTAACACAACCATGCCTTTCATGAAGGCAGTGGCAGCTCAACAACCAACCACAGCAGTAGCACTGACCTGGAGCACCATAGCCTGGTGGGGGCGCATAACCACCGTATCCATAATGGGCATAGTAGTCGTGGTAATCATAACCTGGTGGGTAGCTGTGAGTTTGCTGATCGCTTTGCTTGGCACCGGTAGTATCCTCAGCACTTTCCTTCTTGTCTGCTTCTGTAGCGTCTGCTGGAGCGTGCTGAGACTCGGCCTTGACAGCAGCCTGAGCTGTTTTATCAGTCTCCTGATCACTGGGTAAAGGAGAGTCTGCCATAGTCAAGAGCTCTTGATCACAAGGCTTTCAAACAGTCAGTTGTTGATGGCGCCCATACTGTTCGTTCGAGGCGAAAGCAAGCAGTCAGGCATAAGCAACCGCAGTGTTTTGGCTGTATCAGGATGCAACCATCAATGTACACGGCGGACGTTCTTGTATCGACTGCAGTTGTAAGGGGAATGACAGTTTGTTGTACAACCACCACTGGAGTCCAGGTGGTCCAGGTCCTGGACCAATGCCCGGCATTGCCTGGCAAAGCCCTGCTTGGCGAACTTCTGGCGTATTTCCAACACATAGCACAGACCATCACTGATCTTGCTTTGATACCAACGTTGCTGCCCTGGTATGTCAGCAGCCACTGCTGGATCAACGATCACCTTCCAGCCCTTGGGCCCAGAACACCTAAAAGCATTGAAGACGCTCAACAACGTACTGTTCCCCATAAAGTATCACGTAGGTGCCGGTGTGCATCACAATTCTGTGGTTCTTGCTGTGTACCGCCACCAGAACATCAGACACACCAAGGCCTGCTGCCTTTTGTGCAGGACCGAGTGTATGAGGATGCACTGGCATGTGGGCCTGTGTCTCAGTTGGGTGAGAGTCATTTTGACTGCAGCAATCACATCACCCTCAGCATAGGCCACGACAAAGAGCAGCGTGGGCCTTGACGGACATGCACACCCTTGGACAGACATGCATATTCATTGGAACAGCCGTCACCCACAGCATCCCTTCACTGCAGCAGTCTGACATACCACTACATGTCCAGAAAAGCGTGTAAGACCCTGTCAGTTTTGAGATTGGGGGCCTGGCCAGCCCTTTGACACCAGTGCACTGCAGCACAGGCAGGGTGTGACGGCAATGCATGTCAAGAACGGCACGGCTTCCGTTGTCAGTAGTGACATTGGGTGGCCTGGCCAGGCCCATACCTCTCAGTAAACGTCTGTACTGCTTGCAGCGTTTGAGGGCAACGCACTTGTAGGAGCCATCTTGTGTCGCTTGGAATCACTGGTAAGTGCGTCGAACCAGCACAACACCATGGCACCTGCAGAGGCGACAGTCCTGTGGGAGTGGGGATGACATTCTGCTCTGCTGCTGTTGCAGTTTGTGCAATCAATGCCAAGGAAACCTGGACCTGATATGGTCTTTTGCATGAACGTGCATTGACTGTGCATTTACTGCACATTGACTGTTTATGGACTGCACATCGATGTGCATCTTGAATGCTGCTGCTGTGGTGCTGCAGCCGGATGGTGGCGCACAGCTTTACATAATCTCACTCGGCGTGCTGGCACCCTACAGAGCACAGGGCATAGGTGAGGGACGGGGTTTCACAGACAGCAGTTGCAGCCTATCTGGCTGTTTCTGTTGCCAGCCATGGTGTGTCATGGTACATGCGCTGTACCGCATGGGTGGCACAATATCAGCTCATCCTGCCTGGATTGGGTGCTGCCATTCTTCTGGGAAGGGGAACGAGACAGCAAGCATCCATGCATCAACGCAGCTTGAGCTGTTGCAAAATATGCATGGCGCCCTGATTCCTGACGGCTTTCATCAGCAGCATCCTGTGGCCCTGGCAGCCGTGCTGGCAGCACCCCAATACAAGCTGTCAACAGTAGCATGTGTGTGCCTGCACCAGGTTCCAAGCTGCTTGAGGCCAGCCTGTGTGAGTGTGAGGGTGATGACGTCATCAGGCAGGCGCTGCTGCATGTCCACACAGCCAACACCGAGGCCATGGACTGGTACCAGCACAGAGGCTTCAAGGTGGGTGACCTGCTGCAGGCGCTGGCAGGGAGGCTGTTTCAGCATTATCACTACGCAGGCAAGCAGGCAGGCAGGCACGAAGAAAGCAGCTCGATATCACTCACAGAAGTAGAAGCTAGGGGGTATGGGTTTGTGTTGTCAAGCACCGCAGCAGATAGCCCCATACATTCCACGTGGTGACTCCCACATGGGCCACAGAGTAAGCCGTGGCTGTTGAACCCAATGACTGCTGTCAGACTGTTGTTGCTACCACGATCATGACCTGGGGTCAGCAGTTGGTGAGGTTCAGGCTGGGTGGGGTTTAACCTGGCCTGTTTCATGTACGCAGTCATTGTGAAGGGCGTTCCTGCTGGCTGAAGAATCAGCCCGCAGGATCTGATGGTTGGCATGTTGTAGCCATCTGAGTCTCAATGAACGCCATGCGCCTGTGTTACGCTGTCACAGGTTGACCAGATAGCCAAGGATTACTACAAGCGGCTGGAGCCGCGGGATGCAGCAGTGCTGGTGAAGCAGCTCAACTGCAGCACAACTCAGGCGACCTGAGTGCATGTGACTATAGGACGACTGCCACTGCTGGGCTGCACAGCACTGTTGTGATGACTGAGTAGTGACATGAGGTGTTGGCTGACGCAAGTGTGGTTGTGTGACCCACATACAGGCGCCCATGGCCACTGCATTTGGAATGTGATAGCATGCTCTGTCAACTGGGGCTGGCTGCTACAACACCTCGACAGTGTTGGGAGGCTGAGTTGAACAGTAACGGGCTGGGGCTGCGGCTGGGGCTGCCGGTTGCCGTCAGCGTGGCTTCAGCACCGTCCTGGAGTTGCTAGCTATAGATGCTGTTGAGGTGTTGCTCTGGCCAGCTGTCTTGACTCAATAGGGCGGTAACACAGCCATCCTGTCATGTGCCTTCATGGGCTGGATGCATGAACGCGTACATGGCATGGCCTGCCGCAACACAGCACGAGTGATCTTACACTGGTTGGGTGCAACATATGGGCTCGAGAACCACCCAGCTGACCTGGCCAGTAGAGCTTGGGCAAGGAACATATGTGTGTGCCACATGCTTAGTCAGCCTGCTGCCGCTATTGCAGGGCGCAGGAATCATGCAAAGTCCTCAGAACAACATTGCTGATTCCGACCATACCACGCAACAATAGTTGCCATCAAAACTGGCCCTTTGGTGCTATATGCAACACAAAGTCCCGCCACACGCATGCAGGTTGGACACACAGCACTGTATGCCCAGGCCCGGGTTCCAACCTTGAGTGCTGGTTAGTGGGAGTGACATCCGGACAATGGCATGTAAAACCCAGCCACAAACTCAACACCCCAGCGTCATGAGCAGAGCACAAGGCTTGCTGCCCTTCATCCTGCAGGGTCGCCTTCAACCCTCAGTCACAGCTGCTGCACTAACACATGCTTGCAGCCAATAAGCTGCAGCTGTCCCGACACCAATGCCTGGCAGCAACAACTCGATCCAGTACAAAAACCCGCACAAGCTGTGCTCAGCCAGCCCAATCCCAACATCAAACCTAAGTCCTATGCTGTCTGCGCACACTGCTTACTGGCATGCCCCACTCGGCGCCTTGCTATGCTGGGTTGCAGTGTGCTATGCTGTGCTATGCTGCGACGTCAGCACGTGTGAGACACCAGGGTGCCCACATCCTCACCCATGGCTGCCCGCATGATGTTGCCAGGCACCATTGCATCAAAGATGACGATCTTGATGTCATTCTCTTTGCAGAGTGTGACAGCTGTCTCGTCCATGACCTGCACAGGGCACAGACACACGCACAGAGGCACAGCAACACAAAACGTCAACAACACGGGAACACTGCACATAGTAGTGTCATGTCAACCCTGCTCCACACCAGCAGACCTCACATCTGTCTTTGATAAATCGAATCGCTACCTGTGAAGACCAGCAGTGCCACGTCTGGCAGGGAATGTGCTGAGGGCTGCAAGCCATTTGGAACATACTCCAAGACATATCAAAGCACAGCGTCCAGCTGTCCAGGCACCCTCCTGTCAGGGCCCCACACACCTGCAGCCCCTCGTCCGTGACCTGCTTGTAGCTGAGCCGCTCGTAGCGCTGCGCCTTCTCAGGGTGCTTGACTGGGTCGCAGGTGTACACGCCATCCACCTTGGTGGCCTT
>QAXK01015484.1:0-11799 GCA_004335735.1 Chlorella sp. KRBP
CATACCAATGGACGCTCTCATGTTTTGTTGCTCTGTTACTCTCACCAGGCATACCAACGGACGCTATCATACTTTGTTACTCTGTTACTCTCACCAAGTAGGCTTTGCTCTGAAAGCCGCTGCGAATGTGCATGTCTGGCTGCCTCCTTTGCCAGGATCCCGATCCACATTGCAGCGGTCAGCGACTCCAACCCTGCATCGCCCTTTGGGCGCTGGTACCTGGACTACATGGAGCAGGAGACCTTCACAAAGCCGGGGCTGTACATTGTGCGCCTGGCAGCTACCCGGCAAGAGGCACAGAGGCCAGGCTCGCCAGCAACCCAGCGCCTGGAGCAGGTGAAGTCACTGCTGGCATATTATCGGGTCCTTTTGTCACAAGTTCCACCGACATGCAAGCCTTCCATGCGACATGACAGCCTGTTTATAGGTGCCATCATGGTGCGTTTGCAAGGCTTCCTCGAGGTTGTGGCATGCACCCTGTGCAGGAACGCCTTGACCCAATGGCATTGCAGGCTGCCACAGTTTCGCCGCACTGTGTGAGGACAGCAGTGATGGCAAAGGCTTGCTCACAGAGCTTCGAAAGCTCACACTGCACAGCGCCCTGTCTGCAGGTTGGAAGGACGCAGCGCTGGGAGGTGACAGGGGCTGCTTCAGGTGTGGGCAGTGTGAATGCAACGATCTACGATGTGCAGCGCTACCTGGAGGATAGCATGAGTCCGAGCCAAAACCCTGGGATGATTGGGGCAAAGCCTGGCGACAACATCTTTGGTAAGTCCAACTCACATTGGAAGCATGTGTGCACAGTGTGTGGCTGTGCCCGGGGTGAGCCACAGGCAAGTTGACTGAGATGTACCACTTGTGGTGCAAGTACCGCCATGTGTTCGGCTGAGTTGCCAGGCATCAATTGCCAAAAGGAAGTACAACTCAGGCCCCCGCAGCAGCTGACTGCATGTGCTGCCAGCATGTCAGCCCATGTTGAAGCTCCTGCTGGTTGGCAGTTGCTTGACGCACCACACACTTTGCACGTAAAAGTCCCTGTGGAGCAAAGGTGATGGGTCTCTGATCATGCTGTGTGTCTTGCTGTGTGTCTTTTTGGTGCTGCACATTGCCCTTACAGTCCTGTTTGCTGTGGGCGTGAACATTACCGTCAGTGATGAGCAGACCCGCACAGCCAGGAACAGGATCGAACAGCTGACTGGCATCCCTGTGAAGGGTGTCATGGTGAAGGCTGACACTGTGCCAGTAACGCAGGTTGCTGCTGGTTCCATGGGCAGCTGGGCAGCCATTGGCCTGGAGACAAAGGTTGCAGGTGCTGCAAAGCGTGTGGCTACCAGCCTCAGCTCACCACCAGCTGCAAACATGCCGGTTGGCATGGTCATGGCTGAGCAAACCTACTTTTTCTTTGCATGACAGCCTGATGCTGCTGTCTGGCATGCTGCCCAACTGGTTCTCCTGCATCCGCAGCTGTTTTATAGTGTGTGCAATCTGTAGGTTGAGTTTGGCATAGCAAGCCTGTTGTATTGACAGCCTGTAATTGGCTGCCCATGCGACCACTCCATGCATCTGTTTGAGTTCCCGGTGTTTGGAAGTGTGCCTTCCGGTTACATGATCACCAGAAGGATTGCGTGTGCTGATTTGGCACCTGATGTCACCACAGCCATTCGTCAACGCCATGATTGCATTCTGTGCACAGGCAGGTCCTGCTGGATGCAACACAGTGGAAAAGTTCCGAACCAAGGCTTGGAAGCATTGTAACATAAAGGACTAATGATGACTGAATTTACTGACACACATATTGCTGCCCTTGCATGAATGCTTCAAGTGTTTGCAGCATGGTTTGTCTGCCCAGCAGAATTCATCAGTTTGGTCAAGAGTGCAGTGGCTTGCAAGCACCCTCTGTCAAGCCCATGCTGCAGCTGGCATGTCTGAACGTGCAACTCTGAACCTCACGAGTCACAAGACACAGAAGCCCCTATGTAGCTACATAGTATACAGGACAGCAGCACGGCACTCGTAAGACCGCACAGTCACTGTCTTGAGTAAACAGAGCTGTTCCAAGCACTACCCAGATCCAAGTGTGTATACACAGCCAACCGCCTCAACGCATTGTGTATGTGGGCTTGGTGTTGCGAAAACGTGTACCAGCCCCAGGTCAATTACACTTTGTCGCAGTCAGGGTGCTCAGCACGTCCCAGAGTGCTGTGCACAAACAGGCTGGTGCTAGGGCCTGTTGTGAGCTGCCCGCTGCCAGCTGCTCAACGGAGCAAGGCCTCGAACAGTCCACGCCAAGACCAACAGCGTCGGTACGACACAAGTCAACATAGTCATGCAAGCGGCAAATTGTGCATGACCACAGCCACATATAAGTCGAATTTAGGAAATGCACAGCCCCCTGGCAGCTCCACCTCCAAAGGAAGGCCACTGGGAAGTGAGAACCCATGCACAAATCTCATGTTTCCTGAGCACCATGAACCGCCGAGACACCTGCAACTCACAGATGACCAGCATGTTGATGTGAAACACAGTGTGGTGTGTGCGGCCATCAACTAGAAGTATTTCAAGCTGACCTCAAAGAGCACCATGTTGTCTGGTGTCTTCCTTGCGATCTCCCCTGACCCATTGCGGGAGCGCAAGCACTCTTGGCGCGAGGTGCTGGAAAAGCTGGGAATAGGGACACCGGTCCATGTCATGCCTGCCCAACTACGGTGTGCTTCGAGGTCGCCATCAGGCTTGCAGTCCAGCTTGAAAATTGAGGCAAGCTGCACTAGCACTGTGTCGCCCCTGGCCCATTTTGAGCTGCAGTCCCCGACCTTGAAGGCCAGCAGGGCGGTGTTCTTCTCTGTGCCATAGTTCATGGCGCCAGCAAGGAACCTGTTTGCCGCCTTGCCATCTTCCTCATTGTTCTTGAAGCGCTGGGTGGTGCCAATCTGTTCACAAACAAGAAGGGCGGGTCGGCAGGTCAGGTGGGGTCAGCACAGCCGGCACCTGAAACTTCGCTGTAGATTGATGCCTAGACGCTGAAGTGCATGCATCCACTGTAGATGCAGTGGTGCTGCCAAATGAAGAACCATGCTGCAGCTGTCAGCAGATGTGGATGGCCACTGAGTGCACCCACGAACAGTACTTGAGGCTGGGGTTTTCCCAACACAACTCTAAACTCAACCTCTGGGGCCCACCTGCTGAAAGATGCCGTCATACAAGCCCAAGATGACAACGTAGAACCCAGGCTGAGTGAAGGTCTCCTGCTGTGTGTAGTCCAGGAACCATGCGCCCAAGGGGTTGGCAGTGTCTCCGCTTGACACAGCAGCCACATGCACCCTGTTGTCTGGGTCTCTGCGGGGCATGAGGCACAACAATGCAGGTCGCTTTATGTATTGGGTGACACCACAGGAACAGCGCTTCTGGTGATGGCCATGGTCTGTACTGATTTGCAATGCCAGCGGATTTGTGCACATGTCCTGTTGTAGGGAGCAGCTGCATATACAGTGGGCCGCTGTCATGCCTGTGGTTGATATACCTGCTGAAGCCTAGCCAATCCCCAGCCAGTGCTTGCAATACCAGCAATCTACGTGACGAGCAACCAACAACGGCCATGTAAGAAGTGACGCCGCTGCACGAGGTCCTACATGCTGCCGTGCAAACCAGACTTCTCTAGTGTTTGGTGCTTACGGAGCGTTTTGGCCGCCATCGGCCGCGTTGTTGTTGTACAGCTTGCCAGCAAAGGGTCTCTGCATGTAAATGGGCTTGTGGATGTACTTGAACAGCTCAAAGTCAAGTGGGAACACCCGTCCATCTATGCTCTCCACCAGAGCCCTGCCTGCTGCCCGTCCCTGTCGATCAGAGGGACCTGGGGGGAGCCAGCCAGGGGCAGGGTAGTTGTCCTGCAGCAACAGGAGCAAGGATGCTGCAGCTTGAAGGGTACGCCCAAAGAACCCCAAGTAAATGCACATGCAGCACTGCTGATGTTGGTCCTTCACTTGTGCCATGTGACCTTGCTGTTGCTGTTGCGTTGTGCCCCACTACATGCCAAGGTCGCCCAGTAGCACGTCACACCCACACCACAAGCAGCAGCACCCGCCAGGTGTTGGTGGCACTAGGGGCCCTGGATTGATTGAGGAACGACCGTCTCAATGTATCGGTCCAGTAGATGCAGTCACTGGAGGTTGATTCTCCCTTCTGATGCAGTCCTTGGGGTCGACAACCCGACACAGCAAGTAGCAGCAGAAAAAGATTTATGCTGTCACAGATGAAGTTCACCTTGAAGTATGCGCCCAGGTCTTTCAGCGCCTGCTTGTTCTTAAAGGCTTCCTCCAGGTCAGCAATCAGCAGCCTGGTGGTCGTCTCGATGCGCGACACGTTTGTGGTGCAACCTGTACGCCGCTCGCAATCCAACGCAGACATGATGTAGGCCGCCCGCCTGTAACGGTCCGTCAGGTACACCATTGAAGGCTCCTGGTCAAACAGCTGCAGGCACATGACAGTTGCACAAACGCGCACGCAAAGCCAATCATGTTGTTGTATGGTTGATGCCTACACAGGAGTGAGGCAAGATGCAAGGTGCAAGCTTCTGGGTCGCCATGTGCTGCAGGGCCCTGTACATGCCGCACATTGCAGAGAGTCAGGACTGCATGTGTCAGCCGGCACGCACATATCAAAACATCCAGGCAATAAGCACGTAGGCATGAACGAAAATCGTTCATCGACAAGCGGTTTTGAGAGTAGGATCTGTACACAGCTGGTGCTGCGCTCAAGGTGTAAGCGCACCGCTGGCAGGGGGTTGCCAGACTGAGCGCAAGCCTCCACATAGTCTGGCAGTGTGCTGTAGGGCCGCAGCTTGATGAGCTTGGGATAGCCCTGCGCCCTGTCTGCGGTCTGCATGGCCAGCTGTCGAATGCCTGGAATGGATGCGTTGTCTGATGCACAGTTCTCCTCAAGTTCATCGAGGGTTGAGTCATCATCCGCGCCCCACTTGCTCCACTCAACCTGCAAGGCACATGAAAGCAACACGACCCTCGAAGCAAAGCCAAACAGGGGCCTCAAGAGCATCAGCCAGCCTTCAGGACCATGCATGGTGAGCAAGTGCGCTGCTGGTTATGGCTGCTGGTACTCTTGCCATTAGCGGGCGTGCACCACACACAGAGAATGTTTGTCTTTGGGCTCAGGATCCAGGGTGTTGACCGTCACCTTGAGCCAAGACCAAGCTTGTCAACTCACTATCACTTCACAGTCAATGCCAGCGTTCTTCATAGCTGCCTTGACATCGCCCATGCCAGAGCACCTCCCATAGCTGGCCTTGAAGGATGCCCCAGCAGCAAAGGACTGGCTGCGCTCCTGCATCCTGATTATGATGGAGCCGATGAATGCCCCGCGGTAGCCAATGCCTGACGCAAAGTGGGTGCCGTACCTGCATGCATGTGAGTGACAGGGACCACAGGCACAGGCAGCACAGGGTTTGTGCTGCACTCCGAGTGCTGCATCTTGGGCCAAGATGCACATGCACATGCAGGATGCTGTCCTGAATTCTGGTGAGGCATATGCATGCCATGCTGCGCTGTGTTGTGCTGTGCAGTGCTTTGAAAGGCGCTTGTGCCAGTTGCATCACATATGGCCTGCTGGCAACGGCTGCAGAGAGGTAAGCCTTGCTCAACAACTCTTCACCCACCGTGCCCTGAACTCCTGTGGTCCCAGTAACTTGAGCACATTCTTCGCCTCATGGCTGAGCCTCAGCTGGTTCTTCTCCAGCAGCTGGTTTTGCTGGAAGGAGGCCACCAGGTTGTGGCTGATGGTGTTGGACTTGTAGCTCTGCAAGAACCAGCGCAGGCATACAGTGGCACAGGCAGGTGAGCGCGATGTGCCTGCCACTAGCTGTGCGCGGCAAGCACAGCACCTGAAACATTGACAAGCCTTCTGCATCCGAGGGATGTGAGGTTTGGTTGCTACCACTGCTCACTGCGCAATTTTGCTTAGCAGGAAAGTCAAAACCAAACATGGCAAGGCATGCGAGGCATGGAAACAGCTGTCCAGTCGCCCAGCCACCCACCTGGTACATCTCAAAGGAAGCGCTGCCCCCAGCCTTCAGCAGGCCCATGTCCACGTCAGCACCCACAACAGCACTGACCATCATGGCTGCGTCCTCAGCAGAGGTGATGGTGTGCTCGGAGAATTGCGACTCCTCTCGGCGAACCTGGCAGAAGTCGACCAACTTGTCAATGTCGTCACGCAGGGCAGTGGCCCGGGGCTCCGTCTTGCCAGACAGGTTGAAGCTCTGGCCCAGGTAGCCCTCAGGCCAGGCGTACCACTGTGTACAAAAATGCAGCAGCAGCAGCTGAGTGGTTCCTACACTGCACTGTAGTGGCTAGCTGGCAAGGGATGCTTTCAATTGACAAGAGGGAAAGACGCCCCAGCAACAGAAAACGAAACTAGCCACGTACACAGCCTCAGCCCTTACTCAAGAATGCTGGCGTAGACTGGCAAGCAGACGTTCTAGACAGGAGACAAGTGGCGCTTACACAGGTAAGCTGCTGCCGCCTCAAAACGCATGCACATGTAGCATCACTGACCACACACACCCGGCAGAGCATCACACTGATGGATGCAGACATGGTCCTTCACATCGCGCATAGGACTCACCGCAGTCTCATAACCCCCAGAAGCTTCTACAGTAGGCACATTCACTGCAGGTGCAAGCACTGCAGGGGTTGCCACAAGGCGGCGCCTGCGCTGTAGGCTGAGGGGTCGGCAGGGTGTAGCCTGCTGTGGTCTCAGGCTGCCAGTGTGTCTAGCCACATGCAGGGCCATGCTGTGCTTCAACAAGGATATGACAGTTGACACACAGCCGCAGTTGCTGATGGAGCAATTGGGTTGTTTGATGGCACCACAGCTGCTGGACCCAACTGCAGCTCAGCTGGGCACCCAGTCGGCCTGCAAGCCATCACATGATGCACAGTCAAATCACAGCCGAGGTCTTGGCAGGGCCATGGGAAGAAGTTCGAGGGTTTTAGAGTACTGTTGAGAGCAAGAACAAGGCATGTCTGGGGTGTGATAAGCGACATGAGCAGCTCTGCGCACGTTCTGCATGACGCAAGAGCAGCATAAGCTGCGCAGCTGACGCCGAGCCAGTGCTGCCCTGCATTCTAGGGTGCACTTATCAATAATGGTTCACATGAAGATCGTGGGTCACACCTGCAGCTTTGTTGACAAGCCCACGACACCTGCACATCGTGGCAACAGAGAGCTGCAGTTGGTGCACATTTGAAGTGTTGCCAGGAACAACGAGAACCCGACCCAGGATGGAGTCGTATGGCAAAGGAGGACCCAAGCAACCTACGTGATATACCTTGTCAGTGACGTGCTGTGACTCCCTCAACCTGCCAGACGGGGCCCTTCAGTTGTCTTGTGATCTCTGTTCTGCCCTACAATGTCAAGGCTGGCACAGCATGACGGTTCGGACGGTTTGGGGTGTCAAACAGTCGGATCAAGAAACATTCATAGTATGCGCATGCACACCCAGCTTGTTGGAGGCATGCACGTCCAGTTCGACTCGACTTGGTCTGTCGGGTGACGCTTTGGTCCCGCGTAGTGACTCTGTCCAGAATAGACTTGCCAGCGTCACCGGACCTTGGATCGTTGGGTTGAATCACTGGCGTTGATTTGTGACGATGGAGCAGCATTCGCACAGTTAGTCACCACACCCGGTAACCGCCGTGCACGATCGTGATCCGTCTTGTACACGGCACTGCCGTGCACCACTGTCCCAACGACCACGAGCAATCATGCAGACCGACTTGGCAATTTTAATACTCGCAATGTTGATCTTACATATTGTGGCTCTTCGCCAAATCCAAGCACAGGCTTGTGCTCAACCCAGTGATCTGCAGCTCACATTGTTGGAAAGCTGTGCATGTAGGCACCACTGTGTCGGGTCGTTTGTCACAAGCAACGCCCCTTGAATGCCCTTTTGACGTCGCCTGGACAATTTCCCACGAAAATCTCTCATGAACACAATGCACAGCGGATGCTCTCTGTGCACCATGGCCTTCTGCTGTCCAGGCACACACTAGCAATGCCTCGGCTGGTACACCGGGCTGGATAAACGCAGCAGAGCCCACCGATGTAGTTCATGATTGAATCACAAGCTGCCCTGTGATGTCGTGGCAAAGCTTGGCGTGGTACCCAGCAAGGACCAGCTGGAGCGCATGCATGCAAGCTGCATGCATACTGCTGTGCATCAGCAAGGGTCCTACACCAGAGTCTCAGTACAACCAGCTGTTTGCGACGACGTGATGCAGACATTGATGTGCTGTGCTGCCGAGGGGGTGCTCAAGTGCAGCCACATGGAACAGGTCTAGTTGGGCAGGACACCCTAGGCAGGCCTGTGACTCTGTATGGCCTGTCTGTAGCAGCATGGCAGTCAGTAAGACAGCACGCCATGTCTTCAAGCACTGACCATCACAATGTCATCGCAATTGTTCACAACAAAGCACCAGTTCATCAGCCTTTATCACTCCTGCAAAGTGCTCAGTGTCCACCACTTGATCAAAAGTGCAGTTAGCCTTTGGTCAGATCAGGCTCCCTTGTTGCTGTTGACAGAATGAAATCTTCTGCTAGGACCTTCTAAAGCCTTTTTAAAGTTACACACAACGTCGTGTTGAACCACACACACTTGATCAACTCCAGAGGCATAGCCAGCAAACACCACAGCAGCAATCGACAGCCCATAGGGCCTGCCAGGTTAGTAACTGAAAGGCACAGCCAGTCATATTGTCATCTACAGTACCGATCATGATGACGATAGCACACCTGGTTCAAACAGCAGTTGGTCAACCCTTGGCTGCAAAACCCTACTCCGGCCAGATGCTATTTAGGCTTTTTAAAATGACCATACAGCATCGTAGAGTATTTGAAGCTGTCGTCAAGGCCACCTGTTGTGGCCAATCTTGCATGCACGCTGGCTGCAGTACTTCACCACCTGCTGTTGAACAGTAGCGGCCTTCAGTCTCGTTTCGCCCTTGCTGTTGCCGTCAGGTGCTTGCCGGTTGTTCAGACTGCTGTTTCTCGGGCCTGCTGCATGCACACCGCTGCATACAACACAGCAGGCGCTCAGCACAGATTCTTGCAGACCGCAATCACAGCATCCCGGCTTCAGCCTCATCACAGTAGCCGACTTAGATCAGTTCACGTTGACAGCCTTTCTCAGACAGCGAAGTTGCTCAAAAGTGCCGCCCACACTCAGCTCAGGATTCAAACGCAGTCCAGCAATCGCTCAATCTCCCCAGTTGCCGCTCCTGCACGGTCAACAGCCACCATGGCAGCTGCCTTTCGTGATGACACCACCTGGGCTTACAACCACAAACCTCAGGAAGATCAGCAGGCGACACTGGCCTCCACAGTCACCGTGAAGAGACCTTCAGTGTCTGACCAAGCTGCAGATGCCTTCACTGGCCTGCTGCTCACGTCCCCAACCAAGAAGGCCAGGACAGGCGCAGATGCAGCAAACACAGTGGCAGGCTATTCTCCTGAGCTCACCAAGGTGCGGCATAATAGCTGTCCCATCGGCAGTCGGTCTATCATCTCCAGCAGTTGACCGCAACACAGTGATCAGGCCTCATGCTGGTGTTGTGTGGTGTTTGCATGCAGGCCCTCAAGTCTGTGGTGAAGATCTTCACTACCATGGCCAGGTATGTCTTTCGCGCCAACTGTGTTCCATGCTGTCCTGTATCCCCAGCCGGCACTGCAGTCATCAATCAAGCACAAGGTCCCTTCCATGTGGTCCCATGCTGCCTTGTGGTTGGAGAGCTGGCTGCATGCCGTTGTTTGACCTGTATCGACAACCACAAATCAACAACGATGGGTTGGGGTTGCAGTGTCCTCAGCTGTGCTGGCCCTGTCAGTGCTGACATTCTGCATACTCCTTGTGTGTTCACTGTCTGTCTGTGTTGACAACAGCCCAAATTTCAGTCAGCCCTGGCAGATGCTGCAGGTGAGTGCCACTGCATTTTGGGTTCTTGGGGTAGCTTTGGTTGCTTCTGAGGCTGGCTATACTTGCTGGCTGCTTGCGTTTTGTGTCTGTCCAGTTTGCTTGCATTTTTTCGAGGTCCTTGGCAGCTTGTTGGAAGGCGGTTGCAGTTTGCTTGCCTCAGGCACAAATCTATATGCACACTTGTTCCTGCACAAGACTGTCACCATGCCTGATTGCTGCTGCCCTGCCTGTCCACTGCTAACTTGTGTTTGCAGCAAACCAAGTGTACTGCCACAGGCTTTGTCATCTCGCCTCTGGGCTCGCGGCGCATCCTGACAAACGCACATGCAGTGGCAAACCAGGTCGCCGTCAAGGTTCGCAAGCACGGCTCAGCACAGAAGTTCAACGCTCGTGTGTTGGCTGTGGGCCATGAGGTGAGAGATGGCAGTATGATTGACAACGGCAGTCGACGACACCTGAGCTGCACAATACACAGCCCACAACTTGCTTGCTTTACTCAGTGTGGCCGCTTTCAACTGCTGATGCTGTTCTCGGCAGCGCCTTGCACAGCGCCCCTGCACACCACATGTACTAACTGGTGTGTTCTGGCGTTCTGGCTGGCTGCAGTGTGACGTTGCCATGCTGACTGTGGACGATGACGAGTTCTGGGAGGACGTGCAGCCCCTTGAGATCAACGGCTTGCCAGCCATGCAGGAGTCAGTCATGGTGGTTGGCTTCCCCACAGGGTGCGTTTCCATCGGCAACCAGGACTTTTCTGGCGCTGGTCAGCTTGTTCGCCACCATGTGCCTCCATGTCATGTGTCCTTTGCATGTGCTTCTCTTCTTTTGGGCAATCAATATGGTTGACATCTCAGTTCAACAACTGACTTTGCAATACTGCCACTGCTTGTCCTTTGTTACAACAGGGGCGACAACGTGTGTGTGACCAAGGGTGTCGTCAGCCGGATCGACAGGTGAGCAACATCAAGAGCTAGAGAGCTGGTTGTTCCCAAGGGCATATAGCTGTGCTGATTTGTGCCTCGGTGCTTCGCAAGCTGCGGGTAGGTTCTTCTTCGTCGCCAGAACCTGCCCCCTGCCCCAGCCATACTGCCATGCTCAAGCCACCTGGTCTGTTTGCCATCCTGCAGGTCCAACTACAGCCATGGGCGCACCACCCTGCTGGCCATCCAGGTGGACGCTGCCATCAACAGCGGCAACAGCGGTGGCCCTGTGCTGCTGGGTGACCACGTGGTGGGCATCGCCTTCCAGTGTCTGACGTCTGGGGAGAACATTGGGTGAGTCCTGCTGCACCCAGCACGCTGGTGTTGCATATTGCTTTTTCAGCATTGCCAGCTGAAGTATGCTTGCAGCTAACTATGACATCCTGCAGGACGTTATGGCTGCCGCGCATCCGTTCATGCCCCAACTCTTTGTTGACGTGGCTGTGTTGTCTTGTTTCAACCCTGCAGGTACATCATCCCTGTGCCTGTCATCAACCACTTCCTGGAGGACCTGCAGAGGAACGGCAAGTACACAGGTGTGCAGGGTTTCCTTGAGCAACAGTCATGCCTTGAGCAACAATCATGCCTTGTAAAGCGCCATGGTGTTCGCTCATGCAGCTCACCTGCATCGGCACTGCATGTTGACATGTACGCCAGCTGCATTTGGGCGGGGCTGCGACGTGCCTTTAGCCGGGCACAGGCAGCCTGCTGAAGCTGAGCATCCCTGCTGAGCCATTTCGGTGGCCAGCAAGCCATGGATGTACATTCAAGCCAGCAACGCCCTAGAGCGACGGCCCGGTCGAGTCTCTTGTGGATTCCTGGTCCACGACTGCTGATTCC
>QAXK01015485.1:0-12089 GCA_004335735.1 Chlorella sp. KRBP
CAACACACCTGTGCTGCTGCCATTGCAAGTGTGCTTAGGCCACAGCCCACATCTAGGACGATAGCATCCTGCAGCAAGGGTGCAGCTGCTTGCAAGGCTCGCTCCCAGGCTGCTTGATACGGCAGGTCCTGCAGCACTGGCAGGTGTGCATCAGGACAGTCCCAGTAGCTGCACAGCAGCAGCCACACAGCAGCAGCACACAGCAGCAGCACACAGGATTCGCAGCACAACACGTCAGCATGCGCACACATGCAGGGGCCAGTGGGCTGGCAACCTGGTGTTCAGATTATGGCAGCATGTGGATGCCTGCAGGGCACCGACCCACTCCAGGATGTTGGTCAACATCAGCTCATCGGCCTGACCCAGATGGGTGCTGCTGCAGCTAGGGCCTGGCACACTGACTCCGGGGGTGAAGCATGCCAGCAGCTGGCACACGCCACCTGCTTGCAGCCCAAACGGCACCAATGACTTCCAACCCTGTGCACCTGTAGTACCACTCATCGCCATCTCCAGAAGCCAGAAGAGCCTGCAGCAAAAAGTCAGAGGGCATTGTTGGTCCCAATTGCAAGTAGTGGTGCTGCTGTTGCTGTTACTGCTGCTGCTGTTGCTGGTGGTGCCGTCGAGATGCAGGATACGGATGGCTGTGCCATTGCAGGCCTGGGCAAAGCTCAGTTATGTTTGGGGTTCACCTGCTCTTGGTTTGCTTGCAGCATCTGCTCAAACAATTTGCGCTCCCATTTGGGCCAGCTCAGTTTTCGCTGCCGCTTGGTCAGCCGTATGAGAGGCTCATGGCCTGCTGGTGCTGCTGCTAGGCTAGGCTCCAGGTCTGCTGCTTCTGCTGCGGCAGCTGCTGCTAGTGGTTCTAAGCATCGATGCCGTTTGGCAGGGTTTAGTTTTGCAATTGATTTTGCACTGCCCCAGTCATTATGGAGCTGTCCCACTCTTCTGTCTGACAGGCACTGGCTGCTGCTGCTGGCAACAGTACTTCTGTGCATTGTGTACATCTGCTGCTTCGTGACGTGCACGCTTATAAGCGGTATACTTGAAGGTAGTCCAGGTATTGAACTTTGCAAGGCGGATTGATAACTCGGAAGTCAGAGGCAGAGACGGTGAGTGTCAGGGTGAGTGTGACCACAACAGCTGACAAGGACCGTATACACATTTGGGGAAAAGAACAGCCACATCGAGGCGACGTCAAAGAAGCTTCTTTCAAAGATAATTCGAGACCGTGTCAAGGAGTAAACTCGCTCGATATAAGTCTCAAGAGCTTGCAAGCGATCGTGACTGATCTGGCTCCCCAGTCCCTTTTCAGAGTGTTGGGGCCCTTCCATATACTGTGTCAAAACCTCCTCCAAGGCAACAGTGGTTGATAACCTGTGGCGGAAGCTTGCAGATGGTATGGCCCATGCAGTTGAGCCTGCATGAAAGCACAACAGATGCTCTGTGCCTGAGCACTGTTCTGACTCTGTTGGGCGCTGTTGTTGCAGAAAAACATCCTTGGGCTTGTTCAAGGGCCTCCTTGTCGCATAGATGTGGACTTCAAGGACGAGAAAGGGCGCAGATACCACAAAACAGCAGTGGTCAAGGGCAAGAATGGGGAAACAGAGGAGCTGCCCCTGTACACAAACCATGATCACATCTATGGCGAGGTGGGCTTCTCCTACCTCATACCAGTTTTGCTCGCAGCACCATCACTACATCAACCAGCCTCAGCCCGTGCAGCTGGTTCACATGCACGTGTATTGTCGGGCTTCAGGACCATGGCCATCTCTCCAGCATGTCTCATGGTTACAACTGTCATGCCTGATGCTGCGCAGGTGCGTGTCACGCCCCTGACCACCAAGCGTGTGGAGCACAGCGGCATCAAGGTGCAGCTGATAGGACAGATCGAGCTGGCCTCGGAGCGTGGCACACCCCATGACTTTGTCAGCCTGGGTAGGTAGCGACCAACTGCAGCTGCTGTCTGGTCCAGGCAGCACATCACCTTTGTACCCTGGGGTGCCACAGCGGCATGGATGCATGCACAGGCGTAAGCCTGGGCCCGGCCTTACACAGCACGCTAGCAGCTGTCACCAGCGACTGTGGTAGCCACCCACACACGCTGTCACCAACAGCACTGTGCACTGCAGCATACTGCGGGAATGTACCGCTGGGACTTGCAGCTGGCTGTGCTGCAACACAACATGTACGTAGGCCATCACACAATCATGTGGCTGTGTGCTGCTGCAGTGCGTGAGCTGGCACCCCCAGGGGACGTGGCCTCAGCAGCTCAGAAGCCACTGACATTTGAGTTCCGCAATGTGGAGATGCAGAACGACTCCTACCGCGGCCTGCAAGTGCGCTGCAGGTATGCCTGTCGCTTGAAGCAGCAGCAGCGGCGGCAGCGGCACCACCACTTGCTGGATGAGCAGCAGTACCAGCAGCAGCAGCAGCAGGTTTGGGCTGGCACTTCGCTACCCAGGCAGAAGGGAGTGAAGACATGCCATTTGCAGCATGCAACCGGCACATCGTCAGTCAGTTCGGCACTCACACGTGCACCCTACACACAATGCCGTCACACACGCACGACACCAAGCACCTGCCACCACGTGCCGCTTGCCTGACCCTGTCCTGGGCATGCTGTGCTGCTGTTGCGCCAGGTACCTGCTGCGTGTGACGATGACAGGCAAGGGCATGGTGTCAGACACCAAGAAGGACGCACCCTTCTGGGTGCGCAACTACGACACCCCACCTGACGAGGCACCACCCATCAAGATGGAGGTGCGTGTGGGGCGCAGCACAGCCCCTGGTGCTGTGCCGTGTGCAGCAGTGGATGCAGATAGCGATGGTGTGCAACGCATGTTCAGCAGCAGCGTTGCTACAAGGTTGCACGGGGACACCTTTGGGGTCATGTTTTGTGCTTGCTGCGACACCCTGCAAACATACGTGCTGTGTGGTGCTGCGCTGTGCTGTGCTGTGCAGGTTGGCATTGAGGAGTGCCTGCACATAGAGTTTGAGTATGACAAGGCACGCTACCACCTCAAGGTGAGCCACTGACGGGGCTGGGCCGAGGCACACAGCTGCGCAGCATGCACCAGACCAACAGCGGTGTGAGCTCAGATACGTGCATTAACATGCTGTTATTGGCGCCTGTGCCTCTGGATGCATTGGACAGCTGCAGCAGCCTAGACCATCTCTGACAGGACACAGGGTGCTGGTGAGGACGGCGGTGCAGGCAGATGCTCTGCTGACAATACGTGTGCCGCTGTGCAGGACGTTGTGAATGGGAAGATCTACTTTCTGCTGGTGCGCATCAAGCTCAAACACATGGAGGTGGAGATACGGCGGCGTGAGACCACAGGTGTGGGAGGGGCTGTGTGCCTGGGTGTGTGGCGGCATAGCTTTGGCTCAGCAGGTGGCAGATGGGTAGGTTTGTGTTTGGGGGCCGAAAGAGTGAGGCAGCTGGCCTGACACAGGAGGACACTTATGGATACAGAATCGCAACATGGTGGCCTCATGGGCATATGCAGGCTGCATGTCTCTTGGGCCCTCGTTTTCGAGCTGCCTACAATAGCAGCTGCTGCCGATGATGCCATGAAGTGTGGCCTTGGGGCCTGACATCTGCATCACTTTGTGCTGTGCTGCCTCACAGGTGCTGGCAGCAGCGCACACAACGAGAGTGAAACCATCGCCAAGTATGAGATCATGGACGGGGCACCTGTGCGCGGTGAAAACATACCCATCAGGTAAGCTCCCTGGACAGGCAGCAAGGGTGAAGGTTCAGCAGAGAATGGCACAGAGAGCCACTTCTGCCGGGCCAGCACACCCGCAGCGCCATAGTCATATCGTGCATGGCCTTGCAGTCAGGGTCTTGCTAGTCCAATCAGGCCTGCATGTCCAGGTTCTCATCATGAACTGTTGAGACACTGCTGCTGCTGCCTGGAGAGACTGGCTGCTTGCCAGGTGCACTAAAGATGCGCGGACTAGCTGCACCCAGCTTGCGCACACATGCGGCCCAAGGAGATGCCTCAGCAGGTTGCACCAACGCCCATATTGTTCGTGTGTTCCTGCTGTTGCCTGCGCAGGCTTTTCCTGTCGCCCTATGACCTGACACCCACCTACAAGGACGTCAACAACAAGTTCAGTGTGCGCTACTTCCTCAACTTGGTGCTGGTGGACGAGGAGGACAGGAGGTACTTCAAGCAGCAGGAGATCACACTCTACAGGAAGGACGAAAACGCACCACCACCACCACAACAGCAGCAGCAGTCGCAGCCGCCGCAGCAGCAGCTGGCGCAGAGTTCACAGCTGGAGCAGCAGCCACCGCAGCCTGAGCAGCAGCAGCCAGCTGCAGCAGTGCAGGCTGTGCCTGAGGAAGTGGCGCCAGTACAGGCCCAGCAGCAGCAGCCCCCACAGCAGCAGCAGCAGGAGCAGGAGGTGAGGGGGCCTATCTTTGCAGACGAGGCGCCGCTGCAGCTGCCAACAGAGGCACCCGCCGCTGGCACAGCAGCTGACGCAAGTTGAGCCCGCAGCTGCGACAGGTGCTATGTCACTCTGTTTGTGCGCTCATAGTTGGTTGCAGCCAGGCTGGGTCACTTGTGTGACTTTTCATACTGTGTAACACAGGTGCTGCAGGTGCTCTTGGCAGTACCCGACAGTGTGTGTGTGTTTGGACTGTGTGTGGTGCCTGGGTTGCTCAAGGACATGGTCAGGGTCTGCATCGTGGTCGGCTCCAATCGGCGGTACACAGATGTGTGTTGACTCTGCCGAGGTCTGTCATTGTCCAAGCTGCTCACAGCATGCAGAGTCCCTGGTTGCCTGAATGGTGTGGGTGAGCGTTTGATGCACACAAAGAACGCACAGGCAACTCTGAGAGCTTGAGCTGGATCATCAAGTGCAAACTCCCACCACAACACAAGCACTTCCGGCAAGTTACATTTCCAGAGAGGACATGCGTCACCGCTTCCAGCATGACCATTAGCTCAGTACTGGCATGGCCTCTGCCTGCACACCGCACTACCAGCTCAACCCTGGCGGCAATTGATTCAGGCTCAGCAGTGACGGTCTGACAATCTTCCAGGCAACTGCCAATTTGGTGGCCCCCTTTGTCACACGGTCTTACTGTTGGATACCTGCAGCGCAACATGCACTTTCAAACATGCTGTGTGTCACCCGGCTGTGACTGCAATGCACATCAGACCCATAGCCCTACGCAGCCTGGTGCTGGTCTTCAGCTTGCCCACACTGACAAACACGCCATCCGGCAGCTGCACACTGTGCTCACCGGCCATGATCAAGCCGCCAGAAGCTGTCTGCTGCCCTGTAGTGCCATTGCCCTGCGTGAAATTGCTGCTACTGCTGCTGCTCTGGCTACGCCCATCCTCGCCGACAGTGACTGTAAGCTGCATGTCTGTGACAGCCACTTTGACTGATGCACCAGCATCAATGGCTGCGGGTGCCACGACCTCCACCACCACAGCGCCTTGCCCTGCTACTACGTGGGACCTCCACCCTGCTGACGCCCTTGCATCATCACCTGCCGCCAGCGCATCAAGCATGCTGCAGTCCAGCAGCTGCTGCTGCAGCCTCGGCAGGCCGCGCCAAGGCTGCACCCCAACCTTGCTGCAGGCCAGCTGTGACAGCTGTGATGACTCGGACACAGCCTCCAGGCCGCTCTCACTCACAACGCACAGGGTGATGTAGCGTGCCCAAGGTGGGCTGCTGTCCAGCACTGCAACTGGCAACAGCACAGTTGCAACAGCAAGCTCCTCGTTCCATGCAAAGCTGCTGAACAGCTGCTTGACCTGTTCAGCCTGCAACACCCCAAGGGGCAGCGGCTTGGGGCCCAGGGCCAGCATTAGCGGGTGTGTCTCTGTCGTCATGCCACTGTGAGCCAACAGTCTGTAGCCTGGGTTTGTTGGTATCGTGATCTGACTGCAGTGCTGCATGGAGCCTGTGTTGATGGCAACATGCATCTGGAGCTGCCACTTGAACAGCCCCGCAGCAGCAAGGGCAGCAGAGGCTTTTGCTGGCGGCTTGCTGAGCTTGGTGGTGCTGCTGCTGCCGACTGCACTGCACTGCAGGGTCTTGACGAGGCTCGCAGCAGCTGTAGGGTCGGCCTGCAGGAGCAACATGCAGGACGTAGTTACGATAGGGCCATTGATGGGACCGATGGCGAGAAAGTCTCTCTAGTGGTTCGTCAACATTCTGCATTCTGCAGTCCAGCAATTGCTTGGGCCCGCTTCACCAGGTGGCAGCAGGTTGTGGCTGGTTTGACTCAACTTGAGTGGTAAGAGTAGCAGTGGCACTGCTGCTGTTACCAGTCCAGCAAAGGACCCTGTTTGACTGGCAGCTGCGAGCATGATATGCTGGTTTGACAAAGACTCTATCCTGCCAGCAGCATGCCATGAATGCACTCCACTGCTGCCGATGCAAGCCCAACAAAAGGAAGTCTGGGAAAGCACTCACCAGTGTCAGCAAGTGTGCCAAAGTGACGGGTGAACCCTTAGACACCCAATAGTCAAACAAGCCAGCAGGACTGCTGCCTTGGCTGCTGCTGCTGTTGTCAAGGCTACTGGCCGCGGCAATGGGGTCCAGGTATGCCTCCACAAAGTGTTTGTAAGCCTGCTTCATGTCCAGCACCAGGCTGACTGCTGACACAGGATTATGGGCCGTCCCTGAAGCAGCACCCTGAGCGCTGCTGCGCCCTGACGCAGCAACGTCCAGCCTACTGATAGCCTTCGCAGCCTCTGCTGCACAACAAGCAACCGTATAGGCGCTGGTTGGGCCCCTGGCCAGCCTAGGGCCAGCCTGCAGGCCTGGTATGATGGTGCCACCCACCAGTGAGAGGCCCAGCAAGGCTTCGTGAGTGCTGAGCTTCAGCCCCAGGCACGCCTCTGCGAAGGCTGCTGGAGTGATGGCAGGCTGCTGCAGCTGTGCATTCCCGAAAGCCACAATGCTCTCCAGGTGGAGCCGGGCATGTGGGGCTGGGGACAGCAGGGGTGCGCATGCCTGAAGTAGGGCTGGCAGGGACCTGGCGTGAGCATCACGATGACAGAAGAGAACGGCAATCGGCATCAACGGGTCAGCTGTGTCGTTCATTGAGCCAGTCACCAACATGCATGGCTGTCTGTACTAACATGAGCTTGGGAGACTGTGCTCACAAGGCTGATCAGTCTGTGCTGTACAGGCATGGCATTTGTTTCACGGGCCGTGCAATCAAAGCAACTGCAAAGTGTGTCAACTTGAATGCAATGCCCAAACAACCGGTAACAGGCCCAAGGCTTGTGATGCACTGCAGGGGCGCTGCTGCCAGGCCATTACTGCCCAGCAGCTGTCAAGGTGACGACTCACGTACAGTCAGACACATTGGAGGTGTCGATGTAGTCAAAGCTGACACTGGTGCAGACCCCAGCCCCCTTGCAAGGCCCCCTGTCGGCCTCCCCTGTCCCTGTGGCTGCTGCTGCTGCTGCTGTGCCTGTGTGGCCTGAAGCAAGGGCACTAGGCTGTGGTGATGGGTCCTCTGTGGCCACCGTTAGAATGTCGCCTGGCACCAGCACAACATTCATGCGGCCCTGCTGCAGTACTGCCGCCGCAGCAGCCACGTGAGGGCCCACTGTGGCCAGCAGGAGCTCAGCAGCACCAGCAGCTGCGGTGGCAGTGCCCTGTGGTAGCGCCACAGCTCGGAAGATGCTGCTGCTGAAGTACACTGCATACTGCAGCTCTGGAGCCTTCAGCAGTGTGACGTTGGGCTTGTTCTGCAGTACCTTGTTGCCATCCCTGCTGCAAGCTGCCGGTCTGGATGTACTGTGTGATGTCCCTCTGCAGCTTCTTAGCTACCTTCACACTGCTGCTGCTGCTGCTGCCAGCATCAAGACTAGCTGCCGCTGCTGTCAGGGACAGCTCGACTGCGTACTGCCTAGACTTGGAGGAGGTACTTTGATTCTCCCTCTCCTGCAACAGCTCCTTCAGAGACAGGGTGCAAGCACACCAAGCAGCACATGCTGACCGCACTGCACGCTCGGCATCACTGCCTCGACTCCCAGCTGTGCTGCTGACACCTGACTGCTGCACGCTGCTGTTGCCATCTTCACCCTGCCTGGTGTCCTGCTGCTGGCTGCGCTCCTGCTGCTGCCTGACAATGGGACCGTCAAACATGCTGGGTCCAAATGTGCCAGCAGCACTCAGCCAAGCAGGCCAGGGCTGCTCAGCCAGTGCCCTGCAGCTGTTGAGCACCAGTGCATGCTGCTTATCAGTGAGGGCATGGTTGGCCCAGACAGCCAGTACAGCCTCTGGTGAGGCCTGCTGCTCTGCAATCATGTGCAGCATGACTGCATCACGTGCCAGCATGCTGATGTTGCCGTCATTCAGCACAAACGACAGCTTGCGCTGCTGCTGTTGCCGCACATGTGTGTCGCCCATGCTGCTGCTGCTGTCACTGCAACCAAGGGGCCCTACATCTGCTGCCTGCAGGCCTGCAACTGTTGCCAGCAGGTTCATGATGTCCCCGCAGCCTGCCAGCAGCACTTTGACGTGCTGTATGTCTGACGGCAGGCCAGCAGCTACGTTGTACCCTGCTGTGTTCCCAATGGCGTAGTACTGGCTGGACACAGGAGACCAGCTGGCCTGTGGGTGCTGCTGGGGTGGCAGCAGGCCGCAGGGCTGACGGGCTCAGCTTTGTGCTTGCTTCTGTGTCCTGCGGGTAGGCCTGAGGAGCCTGTGGGCAGCAAAAGATACACAAGGCGCCAACAGCTCACTTTTACAACACGCTAGGGCATCAACCTGGCCGGGTCTCAACTCTCTCAGGTAGGCACCAATGGTGCTGCCTGCTCAAGTGCACAAAAAACTCTGCAGCTGTGATTGATGCTACAACTCAGGCCACGCAGGTCTCCTCGATGGTGGGCATGACTGTACAGCCTGTGATGGAATCATCAAGGTAGCAGCGTGCGTCACTGAGTGGTGCTACTGCACCGTGAAGCATAGAGACAGTCCAACCCACAGCTGCTCCACGGTGTCTGTCTGCCATAGGGTGTATGCTTGCCGTTGAGTGCACCCACCTGGGAGTTTGGCGGACAGAGCCTCAATTGATGGTAGCTTCTCGGGTGAGGCACTGTACACGTTGCCAACATCTGCTGGAGGGCGAGACCACATGCCAGACGCCTTGGCTGGAGCAGCTGCCTGCCCACTGCCAGCTGCATGTCAGACACATAGGCCAGGGGCAGCTTCAGTGACAAGGTGCCGACTCATGCAACCAATACTAGCACTTGTGTTGTACGGGAACAGTATGATCAACTGCAGTCTAGTGTGTTATGGCATGATCATGTATACGAGAACGTGCTGCACAGCTACTCAGCCCCAGGTTGTCAACCCTGCCATGCCCGCCGCACCTCGATACCCATGCAAGCGGTTCGGAATGCCATGTGTCAGTGGTGTGGCTGCGTGCATGTATCACCATGTGGAGGCCCCTCTTACCTCGCTGCACTTCAGAGTAGACTGCGTAGTCATGTGGCCCCGCAAATGCATTGCCGTACAGCTGTACAACGGCGCCGTAGTTGACACCAATTTGAACGCCTGCAAATCAGTTGCATGCAGCCACAGTAAGTGTGCATACACGCAAACCATGACAAGCGAGCACGGCTATGTTGTGCTAGCAATCTTCAGTGAAAGGCATCCGGCCAATGCGGTCAGGCACCTGGTGCCACCACTTGAAGTGACAGGTGCAGTAGTCTCCTCATCTGACAAGTGTACAAGAACATGGTACAGGTACAGCATGTCACACTGGCGTGGAGCAGTGTGTGCAGCTATATATTGGCGGCGCATGGGACTCCCCAGTCGGACCCTGCATCCTCAAGCAGTGGCTAGACCAGCGCACTTTGCATCCACTGGCACCATGCACGTTGCTACATACCTGCAGCTGGCAGTGCTTTTCCAGCGTTCACATGCTGAGCCCACAGGGACTTGGCAGACCTGCCGCCGTACACAAACTGACAGGCTGTGATGCAGGCAGTTTCCCTTGATGAACACACAGTAGGGGTCACATGCCTCCAGCCTGCACCTGTTGACCATTGCTGCAGCACCTTCATCCACTGATATCCCAAAATTGCCACAGCCCTGCAGGCTGCAGTCGCTCATGACAAGCGTCAGCTGCTGCCCATGCTGCTTGCCCCAGGCCTCTGCTGCCTCCGTGGCCTGCTTGTGCGATGCACTGGTGAACTGCGATGCACGGCGGCCAGCGATCGCCTGCTGTGCTACCGTGGATGCATTTTGGGAGCTGCCTGCAGCCAGCACCCCTTCCATTACAGTGTTGCTGATGTGGCAGTCATGCAGCTGCACATGCTGGGCACCCCCGTAGGCAGACACGCCCTGGCGGCAGCTGTCAATGTGCAGGCCAGAGGCCCACAGGCTGCCACCCTCGCGCACCTCGATGGCTTGCAGCGTGCAGTGACTGAAGATGCAGCCCTGCAGGACTGCGACGCCCTTGCACACCAGCAGCCCTGCCTCTGTGTAGTTCTCAACCCTGCAGTTGATCATCCTGCACATGCATGCTGCTGCTGAGACGCCACTGCTTCCGTGCATCATTCCATACACCCCAGAGGAGCTTGCCTCAGACACACAGGCAGCAGCCACAGTCCCAGACCCAGCCAGCTGCACATTGATGAGTGTGAGGCAGCCCTGCTGCACCCAGACTGCATGGGAGGACCTGCACTGCAGTGTCACCTTGCCAAGGCCCATCACTGTCAGGCCTGCAGCCTCCACTGAGCCATCAACAGGCATGTGCAGCTGGTACATGCCTGGTGCCGCAACAATGAAGGGAGCACAGCTGTACACAGCACTCTGCAGCTGTGCGGCTGTGCTGACAAGCACTACGCCCCTGGGTGTTGCAGGCAGCTGGATGCCACTGTATGAGTCTGCCTCAGGTACAGTGGGTGCTGCTGCTAGTGGCCCTGACTCCTGTGCTTGAAGTGCTGCAGCGCCAGCAGAGGCTGCGGCAATCTGCTCATACAGCTGCAGGATTTCTGCTGCAGGGGCTTCTGCAGCTGTCTGCAGCAATGCCACAGCAGCTGCGACCTCTGCAGCAGCAGACCCAACTTGCCGCTGCTGCCACAGTGCTTGGGCCAGGCGGTAGCGCAACTTAGTGGACACAGGATTGAAGGCCAATCCTGCCCTGCAGTCTGCTTCTGCGCTCGCTGCATTTTTCAAGGCGAGTGCACATGCTGCACGGTTGCTGTAGATGATACTGCGGGCAGGTGCATCTTTGGCCTGCTCCAGAAGCTCTGTGAAAGCTGCAGCTGCTGCATCAAATTGGCCTTGCTTGTACAGTTCAATGGCTGTGCTCATGGCCGTCTGCGAAGAAGTTCTCTAATAATTGTAACAGTCTGTATGCTTCAAGCTCGACGGCTTGCTCGCTGCTCAAGTGGTCTGCACATAGATCTGTGACACTGACGGGCCCTGATCCATACGGCACATGCGTCAAGAATACCAAAGCTTGTAGATTTGAACCGATGTAATATTGTTGTGAGGTGCGTGAGCGGCTAGTCCACTGCGAACATCTCAAACACGGATGTGGAGAGGCATGACAAGGTCTTGGCACGGACACGCGCAGTTCGTACGCGGATATCTTCTGGGCAGCATCACTGTGTTATGTGGGTTTGCAACCAGATCTTGAAATGAGCTTCATTAGTTTCTTTTTATACGTTGTCGGTGTACATCGCGTATGCAGACCGACCCACCGGAAGGTCACGTGGCCTGTTGCTCCAGTAACTTGGCAGTACCACGGTATTCCCGGGAATGTGTCAGGCAACTGCCAGTAGACAGGTCCAGACTCATTCAAAGGCAAGCCATGCAATCGACACACCATACGACCATAGATAGTACAGGAATGGCCTGCAGCCACCACCCAACTTGGGTGTGCTAGGACACTGAGAACAGCAACAGCAAGGCAGACACACTCTCAGTGCAGCACTATGTTGCTGCACACGTGCACATACAAGCAGTGCTGTGTGAACCAGTAAAACAACATAAGCCTTATGACGGTCAGCATCCAATGCATTTGCTGCTTGACAGGCAGCAAGCGCAGACTCTGGCAAGCACACAGCCCAGGCAAAAACTGA
>QAXK01015509.1:0-21557 GCA_004335735.1 Chlorella sp. KRBP
TGCCTCCCCACCTGCTGCTGCAGCTGGCAGCTGCACAGCACTGCTAAGAAGCTGGGCCAGGTGTATGTCCACAAAAACACACATGTGTGACCATCAACAGCCGCACCAAGGCGCTTACGCGCTGAGCGTCGCAGACGGTGCCTTTTTGCACAGCCCCGGAGTGCCGCCCATGCGCTGCGCAAGCTGCGCCTCCAGCTGCACTGAGCTGTCGGCCGTGCACACGTACCCATTACAGCACGACGACTGCTGCCCGTCGCTGGCAAAGCACACCTCATTCTGCGCAGCACACAGCACAGCAACACGGAAGCAAAGGATCTTGGTCAGCAAGGTGGCAAGCTAGACTCTTGATTCAGCAGTAACACTTAACCGGTTTTGCAATCACCTGCCCTTGCCCAACAGTCCTGACATTGATCGAGAAGGTATCGCAGCAACACTATGCTGCTAGGCTGCAATTCATGTGGCACAGCAAGAAGCAGCTCCTGCTCACCTCCTGACTGCACAGCTTCTCAGGGCAGGTGCCTGTGCTGGCAACCTCCACCTTAGCAGCACCAGCAGCGATGGAGTTCCTGTAGGTGACTCCATCCTTGCCACACACTGGGGACACACCCATGCGGTCATTGTTGGCACAGAAGGGAAAGCCGCCAGGCAGCTGGTTGGGTGCACAGGACCCACACCTGCCCTGGTGCACGATTGCAACGTGCTGGCTGCACATCAAGGAGCACCTGCAGGGTCACAGTGCAGCAGCAGCAGCGGCACATGCAGTCAGCACATGCGTGCACACAAGGTGCCTTGTTGCACGTCGAATGCATGCCTTCCTGGCGTCAAGACAGCCCTTGTTCAATGCCTGGTGTCGTCCACTCCGACTGCTGCATTGTGGTTCACTCCACACCGACAGAAGCTTGCAGGATAGCTGAAAACCACACGGCAGAAAGATGCAATGAAATGAAATGCACTGCAGCGGCACGTGGGCTCCATGAGACACGAGGCACTTACTGGCTTGGGTAGGTGTTCCCATCGCTGCCACACACTGGGTTGTCAAACTTGTGTGTGGCACACCTCAAGGGGCAGGGGCCCATCAGGCATGCGAGGCCCTCCTCAACATGGACAGCTGCGGCCAAGACGTACACACAGATCAAATCAGACCACAGCACAGAAAACAGGGTTGCAAAAGAAAGGCAGGTGTCAGCACCACACCGAGGGGTTCTGTTGTTCCCAAATATCAGCAGCATCAGTCTGCCAAGGTTGCGCCTGCACATCATGCTTTGGACACCGCATGTCTGTGCGGGCGCAACAGCTGGCGTTGCATATGCATTTCAGCATCTCAATCACACGTCAGCATACAAGCAGCCAAAGGTGATTGCTTCAGCAATCAGCTGCTTACTTGAGCTGCAGCGGCCCAGGCTGCACTGGGTGGTGTCCTCCTCGTTACAGGAGGCGTAGCAGCCATTCTTGTAGGTCCGGCCCTTGCAGCACAGGGGCCTCTCAAGGGTTGGGTCACACTTCCCACACTTTTCCAGGCAGATGCCACCATGCAGGACTGACTTGATTATGGGCACGTTGTTGCACTTGGCATAGCAGCAGTTGGCAAACGTGGACGGGCCGTACTGTGCGCTGTTCGCACAGTAGGGGAACCACTGGTGTGGGCAGGAGGAGCACTCTGCACACAGGGAGGCAGCATGGCACAGGAAATGGATGTCAGTACGTTTGAAGGATGTGACACAGAGGAGCCGTGCGTTCAAAGCTGCTTGCAAGCACTTGCCTGTTGCTTTCTAAAATGGTAAGCCACCGCCAAAGTCTCTGTGTGCCCCCAACACCAGCATAAGCACACAAGGTGTGCTTGGTAGTGGTACTTGCTGGTGCTATTGCGCTGTGCTTATGTTTCATCCACCTGCAGCACAGGGCTGGGGCAGCTGGAGCCATTGACGCCGCCACTGCTGCTGCCAAGCCACACAGGGATTGAGCCAAACCACTCACCAGGCTTGCAGTCCCCAGGATATGCAATGTCCACCTTGTGGCAATGCGCTGCGCATGCGCTCTTGTAGCGCTTGCGGTCGAGGCCACACACTGGCTTGCTGCGATCAGCCTTGGAGCAGCCCTCAAGGCATCTGTCCAGGCCAGACACCCCTGTGTGCTCGCTGGCCTTGTCACCAATGCACCGGCCCTCATACGCGACTGTGGTCTTGCCCCTGCATGCTGCCTCACAATCGTTGCCGTACGTCTTGCCGTCCTTGCCACAGACCGGAGCGAAGACTGCCGGGCAGACGTTGCAACCTGCAGCAGGGACAGCAGTCAAGGACGTGACTTTGCGTGGAACGAGTGGATGCATGTGGGGTGCGGCATGTGGTGGGTCATGCTCATACACAACAGGAGAAGCTCACATGCATCAAGTTGCACATACCATGCCTGGTGACATGCTGATGGAGCCACCCTGCACTGTGTTGCAGCTGCTAGCAGTGTTGAAACCCACCAGGAAGGACGCCTGCTGCTGATTTTCTGTTGAGTGCTGCACCATCCACAGCGCTGGTCGTGTCGCACTCGCCCTCTCGTGAGACTGTCATGTCGTGGCACTTGGCCTCGCACTTGTTGCTGTATGTGTTGCCGTCTGTACCACACACGGGCGCCCACAGCTGAATGCACACGCAGTTGGGCTTGCGGGGAGGCTTCATAGGGATCCCGGCATTTTCAGCTGCGGGCGTTGTGGACGACTCGGTCGACAAGCTCTCGACCTTTGGTGAGTTCGTGTCAGCCTTGGCCTTGCTGTTAAGAGCTGCGCCGTCGACGCTGCTCGTGCTGTCGCACTCGCCCTCGCGCGCGACTGTCTCGCCGCGGCACTTGACCTCGCAGCTGTTGCCGCGCGTCTTGCCGGTGGTGGTGCACACTGGCTTCCACACCATGGGGCACACACAGCTGCCTGTATTCTTGCCGTCTATGCTGCTGGTGCCCTGAGCTGGCTCCTCACAAATGCCAGGATGAGCAACAATCACATCCTCACAGCTTGCCTCGCAAGAGTTGCTGTAGGTCTTGCCGTTCTTGCCGCAGACAGGGTCGTAGTTTGCAGTGCAAACGCAGGCTGCGCAGCACAGGAAGCAAGCAGGGGTGACAGATATTGGTGAGGCAGCTCTCAACACCGTTTGAAAGCGCTGTTGGCCTGTTGTAGAAGTTTGGAATGTGTGCGCCCAGCATGCGCGGCATGCTCAGCATGTTCATCCACCTGATGCTGTAGGCACTGTGTCAACTGCAAGTGTGTCCCATCAGCCCTGACAACACACTCAGCCGTGCGCATGCACCCCAGCACAGTTGCTGAACGCCCCACATACCTGGCCTGCGCCCCAGCAAGCCTCCAGTCCGGGTCCGGGCCCTGCAGCTGCCCTGGTGCGCAATGTCGACGCCCTTGCATGCTGCCCTGCACTCGTTGGCATATGTCTTGCCGTCCTCACCACACACAGGCTTGTAGGGCCACCAGCAGGGGGCTTTGCACTGGGGCTCTGTGGGTGCAAGTGCCATTCAACAAGGCAGGCAAACAGGCAGGCAGACAGATGTGCAGGCATGAGTGCTTGCTGCAATGTGATGAAGGCTCCAGGCTGGCGTCTGGCCTTGAAACATAGATGCAATGTGGGGCTTCTGTCAAGCATCAGATACTCAGGCTACTGCAGACTTGTTGTTGGCCCTGACTGTTGAAAGAGCCTCCTACACACCTCCCGGGGTCAGCTGCATGTGGCACAGCCTCGGTCACAGTGGCAGCAATATGCAGCAAGCAGGTGTCCATGCCAGCACTCACTTGTCTTCGCCTTGCAGGCTCCCTCACTCGCAACCTTCGTGCCGGCGCAGGTTGCCAGGCACTCGTTGTTGTACGTCTTTCCGTCCTCAGCACACACCTCCTTCAATGTCTTGTCGCAGGTGCAGGGGGCTGACTCGCTGCTGACAGGGGGGCTGTTGGTGGTGCTGGTAATACTGGAGGAGCTGCTGCTGTCTAGGCATGGGCCTGTGGTATCGATCTCTGCACCCGCACACTTTGCCTCGCATGCGTTGGGGTACGTCTTCTTATCCTTGCAGCACACTGGTGCATACATCTTGGCACAGACGCACGTCGCCTTTCGGGGCTTGTCCGCAGCTGAGGTGTCTGCTTTGACGCTTCCGCCAGGATTGCATTCGCCCTTGTGCTCAACCTCCACGCCTTTGCACTTTGCTACGCAGGAGTTGCCGTGTGTCTTGCCGTCTGCGCCACACACGGGCTCGAAATGCATGGGGCAGACACAGCCTGCTCTGCTCGGGGTGCTGCCTGCCTGCAATAGCTCCCTGCTGCTGCTGCTGCTGCTGCTGTCTGCCAGGATCGCAGACCCTGCACAGCAAGTATCACGCATACAGAGTTGATTTATCATGGCATGGTGGACATGGTGTGTGCAGGGCAGATGCCCGCTGCATAGGCAGCACAGAGCAGGAGCTGGGTCCTGAGGTGCCATGCTGCTGTTTGGAGCTCTTGATCGCAATACACTGCTTGCGACACAATCACCTCGCACGAATAACATCAAAGTAATATAAATATGGTTAAATCATTGCGTATGCCTGCAAAAGGCTCAGAAACATCGGCTGTCCTGCTGCTTCCAGCTCTGATGCTGTCATGTGCGCGACAACGCTGAGCCAGATCACAGCCACAACTTCTCAGCCTATTAGACACCAAAGAACTTAGTTAATGTCATTAGCAACTTACCTGAAGCTCCCAATGCTGCCACCACTAGGCACGCGAAGGCCAGGCATGGCAGCAGACGCGAGGCCTGGCCCATGGCTACACGCCCGCCTGCTAACGTCGTGAGATACAGTTCAAGCTATAATAGTGAGATATATTGATACTATGTAGACGTCTTTTGCCAGGTGCTGATTTTTCCTGCTAACTGAGGTAGAGAAAGGTGTGCAAGCCAGCTCAAATGAAGGCCAAGTCTTTTCACACAGTAAAAGGTTTTTTTGAGTTGGACAGCACTCGCCCTGGCTTAGGCTACGTGTCACTCTTGTTCTCGGAGCCGGGAAACGAACCGCTGAAAGGAAGTGCGTGCGTGTCAGGAAAAAAAGTGCTTTGATGCATCCAACGTCTGAAATTACTGCCATGTATATTGCAACGGCTGGCCTGCTGTCAACGTCAGCAAAACCCTTCTGCACGTTTGATGTTGCTGGGAGAAGACGGGCAGTTGGATTTCAGGACCCCAGGAGCTGCCAGCAGCGCAGGACTCATACAATCAGTTTCCATGTGGGAAAAAAGGTTTGCTCTGATCGCTCATCGTGCATATATGCATGGTATTGGCAGCAACAGCAACATGCACTACATGTACACCTGCCACATTACAAATTCTTGTGTTTGGCAGGGCACGGCCTGTGGCGCACTTCATACATACCCTCCTCGTTGAAGCGTTCGTGTTTTCCTCGCAGTGCACCTTTGCTGCCACTGGGCAGGCCTTGCCTTTGCTGGGGCTCTGTCAACAGAGCCTGACATTACGACACAATGACTCCCAGCGTCAATCAACCATACTCAATACATCACATGCACAACCAGCCTGATCCCTAGACAACATCGCAAGTGGCTCTCTCTGGGAACCATATCACACTTTGGGGTCAAGCCCTGCCCCTGTCACTGGGCGGGAGCTGCTGCAGTTGCCGCTAGCATGCCTTGCACCTGCTGCTGTATCGTGGGGTCCACTGCTGCGATTGCAGCAGACAGCCTAGCTCCATGATGTGCTGCTGCTGCATTGAGCTTCTCCGCCAGCAGCTTGCTCAGCCGTATGCGGCGCAGCGGCTCCGCCTCGCGCAGCTGCGCACAGGGCCAGACAACATGCAGGGGAAGCCGGGTGAGTCCACCATCAAGTCCCCTCAATGACTCAGCCGCAGTGTGTACAGCTGCAAGCACGTGGGTATGCTGGTGGTGCCTTGCCCACAATACGCATGACAAACCCCCACGGCACAGCGCAGCGGGGTCTCGAGATACAGTGTGCTGCGGTGGCAACGCGCCAACAGCATGCGTGTGCCTTGACACAAATATTCACCACTGCCTGCGGCATGTGCTGCCAGGCTCACATCCTAGACCACAGGCATCACTCAATAGCCATGCGACATAAGCCATGAGTCATAAGCCATGAGTCATAAGCAATGAGTCACAAGCGATCAGTCACCACGTACCGCAGCTCTCCTCAAGGACTCCCCCTCAGCCTCCTCGCTGGCAGATACGCCCAGCACGCCTGCTGCATAGTCGTCACAGCCCCCCTCGTCATAGCCTCCCCTGTGGCCGCTGCTCCACAGGCCGCTGCCATACAAGACCTCACCCCTGCAGCCAACACTAGAACAATACACATGTCTCGCATCTCAACACCATGCATGACTGTACTCAGCATGAGGGTTTACATAGGCTTCCTAGGTGTTCATGTGTTGCCTGTGCTCCACCCTGGTGAGCATCACCACCCCTGTTGTGGCAAATTTGGTTCCAGAACGTGCTAGCTTGACATACACACAGCAATGCCCAGCGCGCTCTGAGCTGTGCTGCACCCCCAGTGCTGACATGCAGGCTGGGCTGCTGCTGGGATGAGCTCACACCTGTCTGTTGTGGGGTCGTCTGCGCCTGATGCCTCCAGCTCCCCATACACACTGGTGATGTTGGACAGCATGGGGGGCAGCTGCTGCAGCATGGCCTGCAGTCGGGCACACCACACCACACGAATCCGTGTGTGGCCACAACACACCGCACGACACAACACGACACCACAGAAGTGAGAAAGGGAGCAGCAGAGGAGCTGCTGTGGCGTGCTGACATGCAAGTGATGGTAAGCACTGGCTGTGCGCAGCATGAAGTGCTGCTTGTGTGTGGCTAGTGTGTTGCGTGCCGAAAACAAGCCAAAACAGCTCGTGGCAGGTCAGCTGTGAGCAAATATGCCAGGGCCCACCTCGACAGGGAACGCCAGCAGCGCTGCCAGCCCACATGCAGCCAGCTTACGGGCCAGGGGCTGTGCGATGGAGTCAAATGCGTCACACCACACCCCCACTTGGGCCATCAAGACGGCCTCTGGAGACCCCGCCTGCTGCTGCTGCTGCTGTGCATGGCTGCTGTCTGCTGCTGCACTGCTGAGCAGCTGCTCAAATGCTGCCTGGTGCTGCAGCAGGAGGCGTGCAAAGACCAACAGTGCATTGGAGACCAACAGGCCTGACTCCTTGCCACTCAGGACCAGGCCCAGCAAACGCTGCAGCAGCAGCAGCAGAAACGTGACACACAGGCACAATGGCAGCAACACACGGGCAGCACAGCACGCGGCAGCGGATAAGGGCTTTATAGCATGCTCTGCAATAACCTTGCATCGAGTTGACATTCAAGCAAGGAGCACAGCACACCCAGGCCTGGGAGTGAACTCTGAAGGTCAGGCAAACTCACAGCTTGCAATTGCACATGACAGCATCCAGCTGTCACACTCAAGGCAGACCCCAGGTGAAATTAACACACAAGCACACCTCCAGGCAGCATGGACCCGGTTGTGTTGGCACTGCTGGGTGCACTGCTGGATACCGGGTATGCGGGGATACCAGGAGAGGATACCGTGTACGAGATGTGCTGTCACAGTGTGTCACCCCGTAGCATTGGCCAAACAGCCTTGTCAGGTTACACCATTCTCTTGCCGGGGCTTTGCGGAGTGGCGTTTGTTGCCCGACTTCGCTCATGTAACTTGCTTACTCTAAAAACACACAACAGCCTTGGCCCCAGCACATGCCCACCTGAAGGAAGGGCAGCATCAGTGGTGCTGCCTGCTGGGGTGCTGCCACCAGCAGAAGGTCCATCGGGGGCAGCATCAGCAGCAGGCCCCGTTCAACGACCTCGCCCACATACGCAGCACATGCTGACAGCAGCTGCGGCCCGTACGTGGACAGGAAGGGGCCGCCCCCGAGCAGCAGCAGGCTGCTGAGCAGCTGCATCCCGATGTATATGTGCTCTGCAGGGGCATAGGGGGCAGTCAAACGTTGCGGCACATGTCTTGAGAGGCGGGACGGTGTGGCGGGTGAACTTGCCTCACAGCTGCCGGTGGATCCGTGTGACTGGTGTATATGCAGCACAGCTAGCAGAAGGGAACCGCTGTGGGGCACATGCACTGCCTGTGGACATGACAGACCCGGCAGCTGCAGCGCACCCACTCCGGTATAGAAAAAGGGCAACCTGGTCTCGTTGACACACAGCCCACACATGTCAACACAGAGCATCCTGTGTTGCAATGTGCGGCATGCAGCACAGAGCATGCTGGGTTGCACTGTGCGGCACAGCAGCACACGGCCGACACACCTGTGGAGTTGGTGAGGCAGGCCGTCAGTGCTGGCGTCAGCTCCAGCAGCGGCGCCCCCGCCTCTGCGCTGGGCGCATTCCTGGCGGCCACCAGCCACAGCCCCAGGCCGTCCTCCAGCAGCTCCGGCTGTGAGCTGTCTGGGTGCAGCGCCTCTTGCAGCAGCGGCAGCAGCAGGGGGTAGGTGGCTGGGCTCTCACCGCCCAGAACGTTGACCAGGAGGGCCAGGCAGCACAGCACCTGCAGCAACGTGCACGGGGCCAGCACATGATGTACTTAGCGTGTGTTGCACTTTTTTCCGGTGATGGCAGGGCACAGCGGCACACATGCGCCAGCTTTGATAGGCGTGGCCTTTCTGAACACTTGCAATACGGAATAGGCCACTGTAATGTCGCAAGAGCTTGTTGCTCACCACTCCCGTCATTGCATCTCCTAGCATTGTTGTTGCAACAAGCCAAATGTACAGCAGCACACTGTTTATGTGGCCGTCTATTTGACATGCCGTTATTACACACAGGGCAGCTAGCGCGTGCTTGCGTACCTGGATGCGCAGCAGGCTCTGGTCTGATGCACCCTGCCAGATCTGGGGCAGCAGCGGCAGCAGACCCTGCACGTGTGGCACAATGTCCTCACCCAGCCTCTCGATGATAATGTTGATGAGGCCAAAGACCTGCGGCACAGCAAGGGAAGGTGCAGCAGCAGGGGGAGGTGTGGGGGCCAGGGCGTGCACTGTGTGTGTTTGAAAACAAGGGGATGGCCAGTGATTTGGAGTGAGTGGTGAGGCGTCGACCATTGACAGGGCAGGCTCAGGGCTTGATCGCCTGTAAAATAAATAAATAAGTAATAAGTAGTAAATAAATAAATAATAAATGGCGAGCGTGTTCATGCCTGCCCCTTGTGATTGTCCTCGCTCCAGTGCCTCCCTCCTAGAGGTGACCACTAGATCAACATCAGGCTAGCGGCCAGCCAACCCTGATGCTGATCCACCCCTCCCCCACCTGTGTCTTTGTGCTTGTCTTTGCACCCATCCATCATTTGCCACATGATAGAGCCTACCCCACACCTGCATGCTTGCTTGCCTCGTGGCATTGCGCGATCATAGACACAACATACAAAAGAGAGAGGGAGAGTACCGCCTTGCAGTGAATGTATCCACTTGTAACAACCTCCCTAAAGGAGTCCTCCGTCACCCCCCCCCGCACTTGTGTCTGTGTGTCCAGCTCGCTGCTGTCTTTGAGCATCTCAGTGAGCGCCCCCACCACTGCAGGCAGGACCCCCACAAAGCCCTGCCCCTCAAACCCAAAGTCGTCGACCAGCAGCCGCAGCGACGCCACCGCTGCAAGCTGCAGCACAACGTCCGGCTCCTGCCCCTGCTGCTGACACCGCTGCGGCTGGACCAGGGCCATCGTCAGGGCGGTATAGGTGGCCTGCCGGTCGTCACTCTTCAGGTCTGACACCCACTGGCCGATGACATGTGCTGCAGCACGAGGCATCAGAAGCACCGAGTGCTGCCTGGCCTGCTGCTGCTGCTGCTGTTGCTGCAGTACCATCAGCTCCGGCAGCAGGTTGCTGTGCAGCCAGCTGCGGTAGTCGACTGCGTCATGGAGCTGGTATGCGGCCAGCGCAGCAGCGTCGTACACGGCCTCCTTGAGCAGCAGTACAGCGGGGTACAGCACACTGCAGGGGCCTGTGATGCAGGGCCCTGGGAGGGATGGCACCCCAGGCTGCTGCTGCTGCTGCTGGCCTGGCGCAGCCTGCTGCTGCTGCAGCTGGCCCAAGCCCCACCCTGCAGGGACCAACGTGGTCACTCCTTTCAGGAGAGTGACCAGCACGGGGGCTGTGGCTGCGGTGTTGGCCATGATGAGGTTCAGCAGCAGCTGCTGGCAGCAGGAGCGCAGGGAGTCACTGCTGTGTGCGCTGTCGCTGTTGGCATGCGCCCACACCTCGCCTTCCACAGACCAGTCCTCCAGGTCCCGTACAGTGAGGGGCAGGTACCCAGCAACCAGCACCTGCACCATGGCGGCCCGTCGTGGCATGGCCTGCTGCTGCGGTGGCGGCGCATTGCTGCTGGCAGCAGCGGCAGCAGCGGCTGGGTCCTGGCCTGCTGCTGCTGCCAGGGCTGCTGCCAGGGCTGGGAGCTGTGGCAGGGTGCTGGGGCCGTCCCACCAGGCTGCGAGCTGCTGGGTGACTTCAGCAGCCATCTGCTTGATGGTGGCCGCCTGCATGCAGGGCAGAGTACAAAGGCAATAGCAGCAGCAGTGGTGAAACATTCTATGGCATTCTATGGCCTTTCCAGCCAGAGTCTTCAGGGCTATGCAGCCAGACAAAACACTCCATTAGGTAGCAGCACAGGACGAGTAACCAAGCTGTTGCAGGCAGTGTCAGGCTGCATGCTGCAGTGCACCCTCACCCGCTCCTCACTGCCGCTGCTGGCCCCCGTGCCCATGTAGGTGCCACAGGTCATCACCTCCAGCACGGTGCGGCAACAGGTCATCAGCAGGGCCTCCCGTGAGGGGCTGAACGGGCCCTGGCCCGCAGCTGCCAGCAGCTGGCTGCAGCATGTCTCCAGCGTGGGTATCAGCACCCCTGCATGGTGGAAAGACCTGCGCCAGACAGGGGGGTAGTCGCAAAGAAAGCAGCAGCAGCAGCAGACATGCAGTTGGGACCACGAGCGCCATGGCTTGTGTTGACCAGAAGTCAGGCGTCATACAAAATCTGTTGCACCCTGATGACACTGACACACCAGCATAATTCCCCACCTAATGCATCGCATCCCTCACTCCCTCACTCACCAAGGGTGCTCCTGCTGCACCTGCCCCAGCGTCTTTATGAGCTTCAGCATACCCCGGTCCAGCATCACTAGCAGCTGGCTGCGCCCGACAGCAACCCCGCAGCTGCCCTGCTGTTGCTGCTGTGGTGCTGGCCGAGCTGCCTGCAGTGCTACGACTGCTGCCAGCAGCTGCGGGGCTGTGGCATTGACTGCGGGTACTGCCTGCAGTGTCTTGGCGTCTGAAGTAAAGCCAAACACCAACAGCCGGCGCAGGATCTGCAACAGCAACGTCGTTGTGAGCACAACATAACGACCGCGTCAGCAGTGGACCATGATCAGGCGAGGCGGCTACTGCTGTCAGTGGCAGTGCACTCATTCCCTTGCCGCAGCACGGCATAACCAACGACGCGTGTGGACTGCTGACGGGACTGCTGACCGGTGGTAACACCAAGTCTGCACAGCCATGCATACCTTGAGCAGCAGCAGCCACCGTTCGAAGGCCATCAGCAGGGCTGGTGGTGCAGGGCTGTTGGGTGCTGCCAGCGCGGTTGGCAGGTGTGCCAGGATGTCATTCAGCAGCGACCCCCAACTGCTCCACACATGGTCAAACAGCAGCTCAGTGACCTGCACGTGCATGAGCAGCACCGTGCACAGCACACTGCCTGGTCAGATGAGGTGTGTCACTAACCATGCTGCTGTCAACTTGGGTTCCACTTGCAGCTTCAAATCAACCTGGCCCAGGTTTGACAATTCAGGTGCAGCACAGTAGCGCTCAGGCCGGATTGAACGTGAGGAAGGTGATGGTGCATGTGAGCAGCAGCACCAGCTCTGGTTGAAAGCTGCAGTACGATCCGGGGCAACAGTACCTGTGCAAACGCCTTCTGGTCTGTTGCAAGCCGCTTTGAGGACAGCTCCTTCAGCACATGGTGCAGCACAAAGTAGGTGCGCCTGACGAGCAGCACCTGTTGTTGCTGCTGCTGCTGGCCTGCGTCGCCGTTGGGCAGGCCAGCCAGAAGGTCACTGAAGAGGCTGGGCCATTGCTGTGGGAAGTCAAAGCGGGCTGCTTTGGCTATCACCAGCGCAATCTGCACTGCTATCTGCGGCAGGCAGCCCAGCAGCAGCGATAGAGGTGAGCCTGGTGCAGGTGAATGTGGTGGTGTTACCATGCTCTGTCCGACAGAGTCGGCTGTGCCTGCACTAGACCAGCACCATCTGCAAGTGCATATCATCCAGTCGCATCCTCTCACATCTGCATCACTATGGTCACAACTCTGTGTTTACGAAAGCTTACAAGCATACGTGTGTTGAGAGGAGGCTGCAGGATCGCACCTGGTTATCATGCTGTGGGATCAACTGCAGGAGGCGGCCCCTCAGATATGCCTTCTCCTCTTGTGTTAGGCCCCTGCACGTGCAGTACCGCCCAGCACAGTGGGTGTCAACAACCACACCAACCAAGATAGCTGCAAGCATACTGCCAATCTTTCCTGCAAACAGGGTCAGCTGGAGCATGCAGTGTGCCGGAGCGATGAGTGCAGCAAGGTGTCAGCACGTAGAGGTCAGGTTGCATCAGCACGCATGTTGTGCTAGCACACCAGCCTGCACACCTACCCCCGATCGTAGCGTGGTCTCCAGTGCTTGTTGACGCTGTTCTTCAGTTGCACTGCTGCTAGCCATCTAGCGCTGTGGTCCACGTGCTGATTTCCCACAATAGCCTGCAGGAGAGCCCAGACACTCAGCTGACTCTGTGCTGACTGCAATTGCAATCGAAGCAGCATGGACGCAACATCCCACACTAACTCACCACTAGACAGGAACAGAACCCCACTCTGAGCTCCAGGGACGCCAGCATGCTCTCTGCCTGCTTCTGGACTGCTGTGTCTGTGCTGAGTGCTGCCTGCAGCAGCTGCAACAGCTGAGGAATGTCATTCTCGCTCAATGCAGGCTGCGCTGACTGCACCTGCTGCATTCAGAGAGATTGGATGCAGCGACTTTGCTGCTACAGCTTTGGTGCTTGCCGGTGGCGAGTTGCAACAGTACTGCTCTACAGATCAAAGCCGGAAATTGCCTCCGAGGAACTATCGATCAGGAAATGCAGCTCAGACTTTCTTGCAAATCTCCAAGACACCAAGTGTAATTGAAGGAAGACTGGGACAACCGGCGGTTTGCTGCTCAAACAGTCGACAGCTCAGCTGTGACTCAACAGCAGTCACAGCCTGTGACCTGCTGCTGGCCTACCCTGATAGCATTTCAAAACCATGCACCTTCGCCTTCAACTTATATGTAAGGGTGTCGTGTTATTCCCTACATGTGTGGTGTGTTTTGTGCTTTGATGACAGTACAATGCTGCGAGAGGAAGGGTTAGCACGATCAGAAGGCTGGCAATCTGGGTGTGCTGACCAAGCATACAGACCCGCCTCCCGTGCATTTTTCTGGATGCCATCGTTAAAATGTTCAACCGGTCAGCCGATGTAACTCAACGCATGGCAGCAGCATGCCACAGCGATCTGCAAGGCATTACTGCTCACGGGCGAGAGGAGCTGATTGGGGATGTCTCCATGGATGTCTCCCAAAAAGCACAACACCACGAACATAAATCTGAAGGTGATGGCACACAAACCAGCATGTGCGCCAGCAATCAACGTGCGGATGGCTCAACAACAAGTCAAAGCCTGCAGGTTTTGAGACATGGGCTGCTGTGTCCCTGAAAAATCGCACAGGTGGAAGCCTGCACAACACTGGAGCACTGGCACCAACCTCAAGGCTAAAAGGTAGCCTGCTGCGGAAGCATCAACCATGTTCAGTGCACCCCCAATAAGAAGCCGCAAAGTGCAGACTGGTGACAGAACAGTAGTGCGAGCCCCTGAAGCTCATGAAACGCTGCCACGTCAGCCTGCAGCTCGTGCAATGCCGGCACGTCACAGCCTGCAGCTCGTGCAAAGCTGCCACGTCACAGCCTGCAGCTCATGCAACGCTGCCACGCCACAGCCTGCAGATCGTGCAACGCCGGCACGCCACAGCCTGCAGCTCGTGCAATGCCGGCACGTCACAGCCTGCCACGCAGGCGCACATCAGACGCCAACCGCTTGTCGCGCTCCAGCTCATACTCACGCAGCTCAGCACGCTGCAGGAACTCCTGCAGGGCGGAACAAAACAAACCAAACACAACAGGAGAGACAGTTACGCCAAGCCTTGTCACACCGTCACGTGTGGCGTGCCAAAGGAACTTCGGTTGAACGGCTTGCGGGATGTTGCTTCTTTGGCATGACTGGCTTGGCACCTATCATGGCATGCAGCATAAGACTGGCGAACAGAGCCACACATGTTCGCCCCAACATCAAGCACACACAGCCAGCGTGTGTCCACATGCACACATCAGTGCTCCCGACCGCCCACAACTGTGTCCCATGCGTGTACCTCCTAAGTCAAGCATGCACAGACAGCGCAAGCCCACGCACGCACATCACGGTGGCATTACTGACCCCAACCCTCCCACCTTTTTGTCCAGGTACTGCTTGTCGCTGCGTGCGTGTGCCTCCAGCTCCTCCTGGATCTCCTTGTCTGTCTTCTTGAAGTCCTGCCAGTCCATCTTGGACTTGTCCAGCACAGACACCTGCAGCCACACCATCATCGGCATCACAGCACCAGCACCAGCATCACAGACACCTGCAAACACACCGCTGCTACCAGCTGCAGCTGCGTCCGCTGAGCTTGTGCATTGGCCAGCAAGGGTGCATGGGCCAGCGCGGTGACATGAGCCAGCATGGATGCATGGACCAGCACACTGTCATGGCACATGATAACAACGTTGACAGCCGAGCTCATAGGGACCATGCCGTGGCTGTGTGCATATCCTTATAACATGGGAGCTGTGGTGTTCCTCTGTGCAGGCCAGAGATTATGTTTGTGCAAACCAACAGGAATTGAAAGAAACAGGAGTTGAGCGGTAGCCCTGCTGCCAGCAGAGGTTGGTCCCACCTTCTTTTTGGACTCGATCTGCTGCAGGAAGGCATCCAGGCCGGTTGATGCTGCTGCAGACTTCTGTGCGGCGCGCTTCGCCTCTTTGCTGTCTGCATCCACCTGCACTGTCACCTACAGGAGGGACACACATAGGCACGGCGAAACACACAGACACATGCTCAGCAACAGCTGCATGCATCCTGGCCAAACAGAAACATGCCGAGCAAGCTGCTGCCCATACTCCTGACCTTAACCATGCTTGCTCCTGCAGCCACACATGCTCCTGCACGTAACCACGCCTGCTGCTGCAGCCACAGAGAGCCATGCACTGCTCCGCACTGCAATAAGTGATGTCGGGCAAAGCCCTAAACCCCTCAACCTCCATGTCGCACACCATTAACAACACACCTGCAAGTCCTTGCCAGCAAAGCGGCGCGTCTCTGTGATGGTGACCTTGTTGTAGCTCTTGCCAACTCCACCAGCTGCTGCCTCCTTCGCAGCTGCAAGGGCTGCCGCTGCCGCTGCACGCACCGTTGACCCGCCAGCTGCCTGCTGCTCAGCTGCTGCTGCTTCACCGCTGCTACCAGCTGCGTCTGCTGAGCTTGTGCCAGCTGCTGCTGCACCATCTGCTGCTGCTGCGCTGCTGCCCTCCCCGTTGGTTGGCCCTGATGTGCTGGGTGGCAGTGACTTGCCCTTTGCACCAGACAGACCAAGGTTGCGCATCCACAACTGCAAGCAGGCAGCAGACAGGGAATTGCTGCCAGAGGTGACGCCAGCAGACCCACACCTAACGCAAACGTGGCACCTGTACCACCTGTATTGCATGCGCCACAACCTGCCTTGTCGCATTGGCATAGGCAGGTGGGCGTTGTGTACGCAGCAGCTATTAAAAGATGTGGCTACTGCTATTGAAGCTGGTACACCGTTCCATGGCCACAGTGGACTGCCATGGTGCAAGGGTTACTGGGAGAGCAGTCACCTACCATGTCAGTGTTGCGCTTCTTCTTCGGGTCTGTGTTGCTGCACAGGCTGGCTAGGCTGATGTGGGACTTGCTGAGTTTGTTGGCTGAGCCTGTGCTGGACTTGTGCAGCTCTTCAAACATGGCACTGACACGGGCCTTCTTGGCAGCCTGTGCTGGCGTCAACTCCTTGTGCTCCTCAGCTGCCAACGCTGCTGCTCGTCGTTTCGTAGCTGCATCGTCTGGATCGTCTGCATCGTCACCTGCTGCCTCTCCATCTGCAGCTGCTGAGGCACCTCGCCTGTTGCAGGGCAGTCAACAAGCTTGAGACTCCAGACGCAGGGGTGCTTGAGGTACTGTTGTCCTAGACAGACACCATGCGTGCGAAGGGTATTATAGATTCGCAAGTATGTTTGCATGGACCCAATCACTTGTCATGATGGATGTCCAGGGTGCGCATGCGCCTTCCAAACAGCCTTACCTGCGCTTGCCAGCCTGTTTGTTTGCTGCTCCTCCAGGCCTGTCATCCTTCTCCCCTGTGGGGTCCGCTGTCGGATTGTAATCGTCATCTTCTTCATCAGATGAAGGTAGGTTTGCATTTGCTAGAGATGCCATACGTGACCTCGGGCCTGGAGCCTGCTGAGTGCTGCTGTCACTGTGTGGGTGCCTCTTATTCTGGTGCTGTTCGTCGAGTAAACGGCGTTTGCAATGCTTAAGAATGCCGTAAAGCAAGTGCACACTCCCGATCAGCTGGCGTCTAGGACGTCAACCGCTTGCAGTGCGGACAACAAGCTGGGCTTTGGTTGCAACGGAAGGTTTTTGGCACTGGCAACACCCCATCGCCCGGTTTGCTTTGGCTTGCTGCTCTCTGGATTAAAGATGTATTTTCTCCGTGACAGCAGCGTAGCAGCATACGCAGCAGACAGCTGAAAGTGTGCAGATCACCTGCATACCAGCTAGGCGACCGTGCGCTACGTGGCAACAAGCAGCTTAACGCTTGTTACAACTTGGCAATCAGGTGTGGTTTTTGCGTGTTACATTGCGCTCATGATCTGCTTACTCTTTCCAAGGGCCTGCTGCTGCTGTTGCCTTTAAGAGCAGCCAGACTGTGCAGCTGTGCGTAGTGGTGTCATCGCCGGTATAAGGGCATTAAATGCTCTTGTATGATCCTACTTTGGTTTATTACTGTTGTCATGTGCCCTTGCAGACGGACAGTGCCTCTGGTGTGGCTGTGCAGCGCCGGGGGGCGTCAGTGATACTTCACCTGCAGCACTGCGCAACACCAGCCAAGCAGCTGCAGTCACGACACTTACACACGCACACTAGCAGGAGCAGCCAGCATGGCCCTGCTGTGTGCGATCTCGGGCAATGTGCCTGAGGAGCCAGTCGTCAGCATCAAAAGCGGGCATGTCTTTGAAAAGAGCCTGATCACAAAATACGTTGCAGAGACAGGCAAGGACCCCATCTCAGGCCAGGAGCTGTCACAGGATGACCTGCTGTCCCTCAACACCAACAAGACAGTCAAGCCAAGGACAGCGCCACAAACAAGCATCCCTGGCATGCTGGGCCTGTTCCATGACGAATGGGACGCCCTGATGTTGGAGCACCACACCCTGCGCCAAAACCTGCACACGGTGAGACTTTTGCAGCACGCTGATCGCAGCAGCTGACAGCCCAAAGCAGCAGCAGCTGCAGGCGCCACCTGTGCACCACGCTCTCTATGTGTGCAACCCCCTTGGACGCAGCATCAGGCACATGTGGCATCACTGCAGCAGCACTAAAGTCAGGCGCACATCTTGGCAGTCTGTGTCAGGCTGCAGCAGCTTTACGAGGCAGCCACACTGCAGCACTCAACCAATTGGGAAGGTTATGAAGCACTTGCTGAGTGCACTTGTCCTGCTGTTGCTGCGGCTACGGCCACGGCCATGCCTGTGTGGGTGTTGCGTGCTGGCTCATGTGTGTGTATATGTAGGTGCGGCAAGAGCTGAGCCATGCGCTGTACCAGCACGACGCAGCCTGCCGTGTGATCGCCAGGCTCCTCAGGGAGCGTGATGAGGCCCGCACAGCACTGGCCACCCTGCGGTGAGTCGCAACAGCAGTGGTTTCGAGTGCCCTTGGATCCAAGCAGCAGAGTCTGCTGCAGCCTTGGCTGCTGCTGCTGCATCATGGTTTTTTTGACCTTCTGCTGGGGCTGGGGCTATGACAAAGCATGGCTAATGACCCGTAACACCCTGTCGACAGTGACTCTTGTTGCTGCTCGGGCTGGTGGGCAACGACACACAGCACGACACATTCCCCTGGCAACAGCTGAGTCTGTGTGCCTGCCTGCATGCCTGTCCCTGTCGTGGCTGTGTGCCTGCAGCGAGGACATGCGCGCTGAGTTTGCTGCTGCTGCTGAGGCACGCAAGCGTGCCGGTGAGGACGAGGAGGGCGGACCTGCCAAGCGCAGCAAGGGCGAGCCACTGCCAGATGCAGTGCTGGAGGTGCTCAACCAGGTGAGGCCTGGGGGACACCTGCGGGTATCTGTGGGCCTGTTCATTGCTGGTCTGTGATCTGTGGTCTGCTGGTCTGTGGTCCAGTCCCTGCAGCCTGCAAGCTCTCCAGCCTGGGCGTGTTGACCCTGTTGGTTGCTAGGGTAGTCTGCTCTTCTGTGGTATTGGCCCCCCCCCCTGCAGCCTCCAAGCCCTCCAGCCATGCCTTCCTGCAGAACTGGCTGTGTGATGTGCAGCATTTGCATCCTTGCCCTGTGACCAGATGCCCATTTCATGCCCCGCGCCACTCACCACCCTACGCCATGTGCCACCACACTCCGCACACCTCCTCCGCCCCCCAACAGACCAACGACAAGCTGTCATCAGGCCGCCGCAAGCGTGCCATCCCAGAGGGCACAGCAACAGCAGAGGGCATTGCCTCCTTCACCCTCAAGGGCAGCTTCCCACTGCACAAGACCACACAGCCAGGCATCCTGGCCCTTGCACTGCACCCCACAGAGGTACGCACCCTGCCTGCTTGGTGCCTGCATGTTGTGCTATCAGTTGTGTTGGTGGTGTCGATGCTTGCCTCCTGCCACAGGTTCTTTGCGTGGGGCGCGTATACATGCCCTCTCAAGCATGCTGCTTGCCCAGCCGTTTTGCAACATCTCGAGGGCAACAGGCTATCATGCAGACCATCGTGTGCTGTACATGCAGGGTATTGCCTTCCACGCCAGCCTTAATGCTGCCTGTCCCGCAGTCGACACGCATGTCGTGCTGCTTGGTGTTGCCTCAACCTTTCGCTGACCTTTCACAGAGCTTGCACTGACGTTACTGCTGCGTCGTGTCATTCTGTGTTGTCCCGCAGTCCAACCTGCTGGCAACCTGTGGTGCTGATGCCACGGTGCAGCTGTTTGACCTGGGCAGCCAGCGGCAGCTCACCACACTCACAGGTAGGGGGGATGTGACAGGATGGGGGGGCACACGCGTGTGCTGCTGTTGCACGTAGCTGTGCGCTCAGGCTCCTTACCAAGACGCAGGCACGCGCATGCAACAACGCCCGCACGCAGGCATGCACAGACAGCAGTTACGTGCCGGCATCGCTCGATGCGTTGGTTTTGGCTCCCATCCCCTCCTGGTGTGGATGGTCGACTCACCGATGCTGACCCAACGCACACTGCACACTATTGGGGTTGCGGGTGCGCAGGGCACACGAAGCGCGTCACAGCAGCCGTGTGGGGCCAGGACAGCCTGCTGGTCTCTGCCAGCAACGACAAGTCCCTGCGCTTCTGGAAGCACACGCCGGGCACGGGCGAGACGGGCAGCAGCGTGCTGGATGGCAGCTGGGAGTGTGCCGCGGCAGCCACGGAGCACAGTGCAGAGGTCCGGGGGCTGGCGCTGCACCCCAGCAGGGTGTATGCTGTGTCTGTCAGCGCGGACGCCAGCTGGGCGTGGTGGGACCTGGCAGAGGCGAAGTGCCTGAAGCAGGTGGGTGCACTTGGTGGTGGTTCGGGTGGCTGCGACGCGGTTGTGTCATGGGGATCGGGAGTGGGTGCTGCGCAATGTATGCTGGTTGTAAGTGAAGGAGGGGTGCGGGTGAATGCAGCATTTGTGTGTGTGGTGATGCGAATGCGTTTTTGGTTGGATGGGGTGGAGTGGAGTGAGTAGGCAGGCTGTGCTGAGTGTTGGGCAAGCAGCTGATGTTGCCTTGATGGAGGGTTCTGCAGCATTTGCATCGTACACAGGGCGTAGGACATGTTCCAGCTGGCTATCACGTCTGAACACCTTGTCAGGGTGCTTGCCAGGTGGCAGGTGGCTGTTTGTCAATCGAGTTGTAGACCAGCACCATATGCCTGACAGACCAGCACCCTATGCCTGACAGAACTGAGGCCAGAAAGCTGTCAAAGGTGATGCTTATCTGTCTCCCTGCCTCCCTGCCTGCATCCTTCCCTGCCTGGCTGCCGTGTTGCCGCTGCCATAGATGACTGGCACCTCCCCCTACACTGCATGCGCCTACCACCCCGACGGCCTGCTGATGGTGACAGGCACAGCAGACGCAAAGGCGCAGATCTGGGAGATGAGGCAGCAGAAGCCCGTCACAGGCTTTGACACAGGTGCGTGTGGGCCCGTGACTGCATGCATGTCTTTGGTACAAAGTCACTCGTCAAGGTGGTTGTTGTGTGGAAGCGTCGGCTTGTCAGTTGCGTGAGCTCCTGCCACGATGTCGACCTGCACGAATGCGTGCATGCATGCATGCTTGTCTGGCTGGCACCCAGCATGTGTCTTTCAGGCACGTGTCACCATGCAAGAGGCACGTGCACATATTGCAAACACAGTCGCGCAGAAGAACAGCCAGCAGTGACCTCCCCCTTGCTATGCATAGGGTGTGGCCTCGGCACACCATGTATTGCATTTTGCACAAGCACACACCAGAGGACAGGCTGTACACAGCACAGCAGCGCGGCACGGCACGGGGACAGCCAGAGTTATGCTTTTGAGGACTAGTTGCTGACGCAAAGGTGTGTGTGTCTCCTTCTCTGTGCTTGCACCCACCCCCTGCAGGCAGCGGGGCCCCCTTCTCCAACTTCAGCTTCAGTGAGAATGGCTACCACGTGGCAGCAGCCGGGCCTGCGGGTGTCAGCATCTGGGACCTGCGCAAGATGAAGTGCCACAAGTGAGCGCCTGCAGACGGGCATTTGATATGCATGCATGGGTGGCGGTGCTGATGCTCAGTGCTGATGCTTGGAAGCTGTTGAGGCATCAGAGGTGGCATGCGTGTAGACGTCATGAGGCAGGCTGGGGCTGTGCTGTTGTGCTAGAATCATGGATCGAGGGCTTCGCTCATTTGCACAAGCGTGCGGCGACGCTGCACAAGCGTGCGGCGACGTTGCACAAGCGTGCATCTGTAGGTCTTGCACAGGGAGAAGACGTACTTCAGCAGCAAGGCTTGTGCATGCCTGCTATCTGTCTACTGTTGCACACACTCCAGTCGCTACACACCTCTGTGAACACACCTGACTCACATGCTGCTGTTGGCATGCTGCTACCTACTGTTGCACACACTCCAGTCGCTACACACCTGTGTGAACACACCTGACTCACA
>QAXK01015520.1:0-10292 GCA_004335735.1 Chlorella sp. KRBP
GAGTGATTCCTAAAATAACTGGTGCATAACGGATTTTGACCATTAAAATTTGATTTATCAATTCAAATAGAAAATGTGCTCTTTAACATTGAACTTTATCCCTCATTATGCTATTATGGGTCTAGGATATAACACCTGCTGAGCAGACGACCCTGTGGGCCCAGCTGTTGTAGCCCAGCTGCTCCAACTGCTGCACCACCCAAGACACAGGAGGAGGGCCGCCATGCGCCCGGTCCAACAGAGCCTCAACCTGCAGGCATGATCACAGGAGAGAGGGGGGGGGCAACCCACTTGTCAATCCAGCAACACCCTGCATATATGTGTGTGCTGCCCCTGCCTCTCACAGATGCAGGGTGTGCTACTGCCTCACACCCACTGGGCCTCCGACATGCTCTACCCTACACCCTTTCAAACCTTGCAGCAGCATCAGCACCAATTCAGATCATACACAGCACAGGACCTGGCAGAAACACCCAAGCCCCTGCCCCTGCACATCTCAAGCCTGACTCACATTCTCTGCAACCGCAAACCCACACCCACCCCACCCCCCACCCCCGCATGCATCCAGACCCCCGCCCCCCCAAAACGCCTTGACTCACAATCTATAGAAATCAAAATCCACTCCCACCCCCCACCCCTCACCCCCAGCCGGGCACGCATCCCTGTTCAGAACATACCCAATCCCTCCACGCCCTCCCCACACACTCACATTCTCCAGCAGCACCCAGGGCACGGGGCGCTGCTCGTCCCTGGCCTTGCCCAGCAGCCTGAAAACATGCCTCACCAGGCCCGTAGACTGCAGGCAGTGGCACACAGTGTGGAGGGCTGGGGGTGATATACCCATGCAGGGTGTGGGGAGAACTAGAGTGTGAGCAGTCGCATCATGACAGCGCTGCCATGTTGACTAGCTCAGACGACTGCTGCAATTCGCACCACCATCGTGGGTCGCTAGTCCGCGTGTCAAAGGAGCAGACACACACCCAGGCCATGTTGTCGAGTAGAGCAGTGCTGCACCCACAGCGCTCCACCACCTGCGTCACAAGAGCACAAAGAAACTGCTGCATCAACACATCAGCTGTGATCAAATACGCATGGCCGCACCCACCGGTCCATCCAGGCCCTGCCTCAGCCCAGCCCTGCTGACGTCAATGCAGGGGAAGCCTGCAGCCAGCAGCTCCGTCTCCTGCAGGCATGCAGGAGGGGTTGTTTGTTGGCAGCAGCAGCAGCAGCAGCAGCAGCAGCAGCAATGGAGGGAAATGGTCAGTGTTCGGGTCATCAGAGGTCAGGGGCCAATGCAGGGTGTGGTATGTTGACCGAAACAAGAAAGGGAAGAGGGGCGTTCTGCACAGACATCAAATCACACACAACAGGGAGCAATCCAGCGACCAGCATTCCCTCCTTACGGAACTTAGTCCCAGGGTATAACCTATTGCGTTGACACACAATAGGTTATACCCTGCACATGCTCCCAGCCGCCCAGCCACACGCAAGCAGGACTAGGATAACAAGCTGCGGCACAGGAGGCACATGGACAGCAGTCTGCCGCAATGCCATCATGTAGCTGCATGTGGCTGGCTGTGTTCACCAGCCATACCTTCGGCAGGCGCTCCAGCCCACACACATCTGGCACCAGCAGCACACCAGGGAAGGCCTTGCGCAGCACCTGCACGTGGGCGCAGCACACAGATCCAAGCAGATAGGCAGGATGACGTATGTTTTGCACTAGTTTGCGTGACAACAAGCGAGTCACAAGCGGTCAGCTGTACATGAGGCGCGGTTCTGGCCGTGCAAAGCAGAGCAACAGCATTCTGCAGATCTGCCCACAGCAGCAGTGATGCCAGATGGAACACCTAGCACTCCCGTCCGGACAGACCTGCTGCGCTCCTGGATCGCATTCGCATTGCAGTATTATCTCATGTCCAGCCTGCACACGTGAAGTTTGGCAGCAGCAATGTCTGTGAGAAGTTATTGCTGGGCAGATCATAGATCTGTGGCAAAACCGACCCGGCCCGGGGGTTCCCGTCGTCAACACGTATTTGCAGCAGCTTTGCGCGCTATTTTGACGGGTTTGAAGTGCATTCGAGGTCGCACCTGATGCAGGCCCAGATCTAGACCCCCACACCCAGTGAAAAGGCTGGCAACCTTCATTGCGGTTGTCTGTTGGGGGCATTGACACTGAATGATACCAATGTGTTGTAATGCAGTCGTAGATCAGCAACAGAGCAGCCTGCAAAACCTCCAACATGGACCCCATATAACATCTGCAGGGCCTGGTTGGCCGTGGGCAGTTACTGGGCCAGCAGGAGCATTGCCCTCGCCAGGTTCAAACCTGCGAGAATGTACCCGGGCCAGCATTTACATGTGTGCTCAGCAGCAGACGCGGCTGCTGTGCACACTGCGCACGCCCCTGCATCCCTGCTGGCTCCAGCTGGGCGAATCAGGGGCTGTTCTTGTTGCTGCCAATTGGTGTGGACATACTTGTGGCCAGGCTGTGCAGCAGCTGCTGTGCGTCACAACAAGCAGTGCTGGTGTGTTCCTGTAGTACATGCCTGCATCATGCAGCGACGCACACCCCCAAGGGTGCCTGCTTGCCAACCCCTGTGTGGTCACATGCAGGCCCTAGGTCAGAGTGGCCCCACACAGCTCCAGCCCAGAGCAATGCCTGGCCGGCCTGCCACAAGCACAGTAGTAATTTGAGGCTCTGCACATACACAAATGCTGCTTCAAGCCACACGTCCAGGGCGCACATCGGTCCAGTAAGGGCTTGGTGTGCTGTACTGGGCAGGCAGGCGCTGCAGGCTGAGCCACCCCTCAGCTAACAACATACAACATGCATCTGCCTCCTCCTGCCCACTCCTGCATGCCGGTGAATTAATGCTTGAAGAATTTTCGTATAGTATACAACACATTTCGACAAGCATGCTGGGAGAATTGCAGCGCAGGACTGTATGTGTAGGCCTGTACAGCTGTACAGCTCATGCATGTGGGCCCAGTTGGGGCACCATTCGCAACAGCAGCACCTTCACTCACGCCAAGCCTAATATATTCTTATATCTATATGAAATAATATATCTCTGCAATTTGTGAGCCCCACAGCACAAGCCAAGGTTTAGCAAACCGCAAGGCATCTATGACAAGCAACAGGCCGCCAGATAATGCGCAGCATGAACGCGCTGCGCTCACGACGTTCACACGTTGCTTTACAACACTCTTGCGACGCAAGACAAGACTTTCCGCAAGCACCACACTGCAGGTGCCACCGTCTCCGGCTACTTAGTTCTCTATAAACCTTTATTACAACATGGTTTGAGCTGTAAGATGGCTACTATCTTTTCGAAGTTTGCCAGCGTGGTATGGAACGGCATCAGAGGCACCCCAACAGCAGCAGCAGGTCAGCTGGTCAACCAGCAGGTCGCTGACAAGGTGCATCACTTTTAATATATCTCAATTACTTTATTATAATGCTCTCATGGCTTGCATGTGTGAGCCCAGCTCGGAATGGTAGTGCTGCTCTCCGTAGCGAGCGGGTGGCTGTCTATGACGTATGGGCTGCGTGGGCGAGAGTGTGTAAGCACGTATTAGGCGTATCGTACCAGTTCAAACACTACCAATTGCTCGTTGAGGCTTGAATCGTGTGTCGGTCCGTCCCGCTTCTGCTGCTGCTGTTGACTTCCTGCAGGCTCCTGCTGTGCAACCTGTTGTTGCTGAGCTTGATTCAATCAAGCAGAAGGTTAACCAAACGTTCCTCAAAGACTTCATTGAGGGCCGCTGCTGGGATGGCAGCGCTGCTTATGATGCCAGGCAGCAGCCACAGGCAGCACCCAGCCAAGGGGAGGGGGCTGTGGCTGAGCCCATAGCAGAAGCTTCACAGATGCCAGCGACAGCAGCAACAGCAGCAGGCAACATGGTGGAAGCAACAACAGCAGCAGCAGCAGCAGAGGAGACAGCAGCAGCAGCAGCACAAGCAGCAGCAGAGGAGACAGCAGGACCAGTGCCAGTTGCAGAGACAGCACCACAGGCACTGGTGCCGGGCTGCTTGAACCTGCAGCAGTTGCTGTTTGTGGCACCTTCAGCACTGAGTGCTGACAGCCCTGGCGGCTTCCTCTTCTCCAGCCCAGCAGCAGCCTGGACAGGCTTCAGCTTGACATCTGGGTTCGGCTTTGGCTCACCCCTTGCCTTTGTGTTCTCAGCAGTGTTTGACTACACCCGTGGCGCGTCAGTCCTGTTTGGTGCAGTGACGGGTGCTGGCAGCTGGTGGCTGGGTGAGCCTCTACTGCATGGCCCAGGCTGGACAGGCGCTGTGGGTGGCTGCGGGTGGGGTGGGCCTCTGCTGATGGCCCCTGGAGGCCCACCAACACTGATGGTGTCATGCAGCTGCAGCCAGCTGGTTAGCCTGCTGTCAGCAGCAACAGGGTTGGCCCCCAACAGGCTGGCAGCAGCACTGTGTGCCCACAGCCTGTCAGCGGGTGCTGCCCCGCAGCTGCTGCTGGTGTCAGCACAGGGCTGGTACTGGCAGGGCATGTCACTCACACAGCACCTGCTGGCTGCCAGCCTGGTGGACTTCAGGCCACACTGCAGCCGCAGCTTGAAGGTGGCAACCCTGCTGACTGCTGCAGCAGGCAGGAGCCGCGCACTGCAGGCAATTGCTGCCAGCTGGGCTGCCAGCTGGGCCAGCAGGCTGGCCACACCCGCAGGGTCAAGGGCAGCCAACAGCAAGGCTGGCAACACAGGCCCTACAGGCAAGCACAGCCGCCGCAACAGGACCCACCGTCAGGCCGACCACCTGGTCCACGCACAGCTGCTTGGCAGCAGCGACGCACCTGACAGCCCCGGCATCAGCTACCGCAGCCTGCGGAAGTTCCGTAGCTCCAGTGGTCTGCTGGGCGTGAACTCCCTCAACAGTGCTGCACCCACACAGCAGGACCAGGAGCTCATGGGCCATGGGGGGCCCATGGGGGGCCGCAGCTACCGCAGCTTCTGCAGGCTCAGCAGTAGCCCCCTGGCCCTGAACTTCACCATTGCTGCACCCGCACAGCCTGAGGACCAGGAACCCATGGAGGTGGTGTCTGCTGGCACATTCGGGTCCTGCAACTGCCGCATCAAGACGTGGGCCACCCAGCTGCAGGCTGAGGGCAGTGCAGGTGACGTCCGTGATGCCAGGAGCCTTGGTGCCAGGCTGCTGCTGGGCTGGCCGCTGGACAGCAGCCACGACTGCGTGCTGATTGACAGCAGGTCACACGTGCGCTACGAGAGTGTCAGGAGTGCAATGGAGGCTCATGCAGCGGCGTGGTACCAGGAGAGGCACCTGGAGGGTGAGCTCGCAGCAGCACTGTGGGCCTCATGTGCCAGTGGCACTGATGGCAGCAGCAGCAGCAGCGGCAGCAGCTGTAATAGCAGCCGTGTCAGTGCAGGAGGGAGCCAGCAGGACCCACAGGCTGATTCTATGTCGCCTGTGGCCCCAGCTCCCCGGGGTGCGGCTGTGTATGGAGCAGCTGCCGCTGCTGGTGATGCTGACGAGCTCGGCAGCGACAGTGGCATCGCCGACATCGCCTGCAGCAGCAAAGGCAGCGACATTGGAGGCAACAGCAGCGGCAGCGACAGCACGGCTGGACAAGCCATCAGGTTGGATGACAAATCAGACAGCAGCGACGAGCTTCAGGGCCCCCTGGAAGCCACACCTGCTGTTGCTGACATGCTGGGTGATGCCCAGCACGGCTGCCATGGCGCCCTGTGTACAGATACAATCGAGAGGGGCGCAGCTGTGAAGCAACAGCACCTGCTGCTGCAGCTGCCTGTGCTGTCCCTGTCAGGCACAGAGCCAGGCCTTGGTGATGCAGCAGGCACAGGATTTGATGCATGCTCACCAGCGCCAGGCCTGCTGAGCTGCACCAGCTGCAAGGTGGCTGTCAGCCCTGCAGCACACAGCCCTGGCTGTGGTGACAAGGCCCAGGGTGCTGCACTGGCAGCTGGTGAGGCTGATGATGTTTGGGGCAGGACTGAGCCCGATAGCCCAGCAGTATACAGCCCGGCAGCAGCTTACAGCCCCGGGACAGCAGCATACAGCCCTGTGTCAGCTTACAGCCTGGCTTCAGCCTACAGCCCTGCAGCTTCAAGCTGGGGGCTTGCCAGCCCCGCTGCAGCACTGCAGGGTGATGCTGACGGCACCGCAGGTCTGGCATACCTTGAGCTTGTGGAGGCACCAGCTATGCTGGGCATGCAGGGCCAGTCAGCAGCAGCAGCAGCAGCAGCAGCAGGGGTTGATGCAGAGGAGCCAGCCCCTGGACCTGTTTCAGTGATGTCATCAATGGAGGGGCCCCACCTTGCACTGCTGCTGTCTGCAGCAGCTGCAAACGCTGCTGCCAGTGCTGCTGCTGACACCTGGGCTTCTGTGAACATACAGCCCTTCACATCAGGCCACCAGGTGGCAGCTGGTTCAGGTGACAGTGCTGGCAGCACAGGACTGCTGCTCCAGCAAAACTTGGCTGCACAAGCTGCTGCTGCAGCACAAAGTAGGGCAGCAGCAGTAGGTCGCACTGCAACAGAGGCAGTGGCTGCAGCGGCACAAACTGCAGCAGGGCTGTCTGAGGCAGCATCAGCTGCACCTGAGGCATCAGTACTCGACAGAACAGCAGCGCTGGCCAAGGCAGGGGTTGTTGCAAGGGCAGCACTTGCAGGTGCAGCAGCAGAGGCAGTCGGGGGCAGGGTGGACCTGGGAGCAGCACTGGCAAAGGCCACAGCCAACAGGGCACTCGACAGGTCAGCACGGGTGGCCGAGGCAGCAGCAGCAAAGGCAGCACAGGAGGCAAAGGTGTCCCTGCAGCTGCTGCTTGAGTGTTGGGGGAGCTGCGAGTGCCCCACCACAGGCAGCAGCGCCTACAGCGTGTGCTGTGTGAGGGAGGAGCACTCCTGCTGTGAGGACAGCAGCGCTGTGATGCAGCAGCAGGCGCACTGCTGCATGTCTCATGTGCGCGTCTGCCTGAGGGTCTCGGCAGCTTAGTCACTGCCGCTGCGCGGACCTTTCAGGATCCAATGGGCCCTGTGTTCTCTTGAGCCTCAGTCAAATGCAAGAAGCTTTGTTGACAAGACCCAGCCGCTTTGATATTGCCACCATGGTGGCTACATGCTGTATAGTGTTGGGCATCGAGTCTTCCCCTCAGGGTGCTTGAAGTCACGCCAAGCCTTGAAATGTTCACAGTGTTCAGTGCTTGGTGCTACTCGGGCCACCTGGTGGCATGGACTTGAGTGACGGAGACAGTTGATGTTCGAGTTCTTCTTGCGGTCACGTGGCCTAGTGTGGGTATGCGCAGTGCAGGCTGCAGAAGCCGCTTGTGACAACGACTGGTCTATCATACCCCTCACTGTGATGATCACAGTGAGGGGTGTGTGAGTTTGGCAGTCTGCCCAGCAGCCATGCCACGGCACCTGCCAGGTGCCGTACACGGTGTACAGTTGGATCCAGGCTGTGAAGTGTTGTCCACATGTGCCTGCGTTGCCGCCAGTTGTGGCAGGGCTGCAGTGCATCCAGTGACAGCACAGGCAGTGTGCTGTATCCGTGTGCTGCATCACTGTAACGCCAACTTGGCTGAATCGGCCCAGTGGGCTTCAAGAGCAGCCGGGAGTGATCAGCCTGAAGGCCTTCATGGCTGTTGTATTGGGGCCCCCGGGTTGCCAACACTGTGACGGTGCATGAGGTTCCGGGTTGTACATGTGTATGCAGCGTCTGTGTCTTGAGCACATCAATGTGCCAGCCGTACAGCACATGATGCTGGTGTCAGCCTGGAGATTGTGTCTGCGACTGCACCCGGTCTCAGACCAGTCCGTGACCAGCTGCATTAGTCACTCACATAAACTGGACCCTGCCCTGCTGCACGTATGGTGCTGTTGACTCTTGTTCAACAAAGCTTGCCGACTTCCTGGTTGACTGATCCATTACTGATACCTGGCAAACGGTGCAAAGTGAACAGCTGGTTTGCTGGGCCTCAGGTGTGTGCAGCTTTCACAGGCTTCATGGTGGTTGCACTCAGGCTAGTACTTTTTCAGGGGTCTCCAAACTGCAGCATGATTGTGCCACAACACATATGATGTGTGCTGTCAGGTTGTGCTGTGCGAGTGTTCTGACTGTGCTGTGACCGTGCTGTGCTGTGACTGTGCTGGGACTCACACATGCCAGTGTGCACATCGCTGAAGTGTACGGTGCAGTCACTGGTGTGGACATGACTCAGAACTGGTGAAGGGTGCGCGTGAAGCAGTCATGCTGCTGCAGTGCTGCTGCAGCCCTCAAGAGTGATGGTGCCGCTGCTGGGCCTTTCAGCTATTGCAATACCATTGTCGGATGGAGTGAGAATATATGTCGATGTATGTACGGCCCGTTGAAATGACGACTGCCATGACTGTGCACGGTACACTGAAATAGGACGGACGGGGGGCACAGGAAGGAGGGAGGGCAGCTAGGCAGGGGCGGCTTGCGGCTGATCACCTTAGGCTGTTGATGACCTTGTGCTGGTGCTAAGGTGTGGTTGCTGTCTGTTGTCGAGCTCAGGTTGTTCCTACCTTATGCCATTTGTGTAACAAAACAGGTCACCGCCGAGACACTGGCAAGGGCCACAGCCAGCAGGGCGCTCAACAGGGCAAAAAGGATGGCCCACGCAGCAGCAGAGGCAGCAGACAAGCCTCCTCTGGCAGAGGTGTCACTGCAGCTGCTGCTTGAGCGCTGGGGGAGCTGCGAGTGTCCCACAATAGGCTGCAGCAGCTCCTGCGTGTGCTGTTTGGGTGAGGAGCAGTCCTGCTGTGACAACAGCGAGGCTGTAATGCAGCAGCAGGCACATTGTGTTGCGCACACATGCTTGTGTTGGCGCCAATTGTGGCAGACCTGCAGTGCCCCCAGTGAGAGCACTGGCCATGTGTTGCATCTGTGTGCTGCGTCACTGTAGCTGCTCTTGGAGCCTAGGCAGGATCACTTGATTCATGCCTGTGACATTAGTGTGACAAGCCAAATCGCCAGCTGCAGATCTAGCACTCCCATATGCAGTTGCTGAGGCCACAGCACCAGCCTACCTGCCTGCAGGCCATGATGCGCACAGCATTGCAGAGCCAGATAGCATTCGTTGATTGAGGCAGCACTGCTCCGCCACCACTGCTGCAGATTTCATGTTGACAAGCCTGACGGTTCAGCCGTGCTGGTTTGTGGTTGGACATGGTCTCGGCCTCCTTCTTAGCAGCTGTGCTCGACCTGCCCTCGAGGGCAGAGCTCTGAGAGGCTGGAGTCTGCCAGGCTGGCCTGTTGAGTCCTCGCTTCCAGTGCCTTTGGAGGGGGCTCAGACCAACAAGACAGAAGTCAATTTTTCATTTGTGCATTACAGCCTCGCACTGTCAAATCGCACCCACTGCCTAACCCCTGCCCAAGGCTTGCCCAGGGGGTGGGGCCTGCCCAAGGCACATGCTGCCCCAGCGGCTCAACCCTTCAGGACATCTCAGGGCCAAGCATACACGTGTGTTGAGGATGAATACATGGCTGTGAGGCTGAACAGAGGCCGAATTGGGCCTTGGCTTTGCAAGTGGTCCGGGCAAATGTGTGAGGAAGGGTGATTGGGCTTGAACCGCAATGAGGGCATCAAAGCATATGCCGATGCCCGCACCCTACAGCGCACGATTGTAGTTCTGTGTCAACACGTTTGTCAACGTGTTTGAAGTGCAGAACGGGCCACTCTGCGGGTGTGCTCAGCAAACCACCTCTTCTCGTTGCACCTGCTGTCGGTTGCTTGAGCTCGCCAGCAGTTCTCACTTAGATTTTTTCAGGTTCAAATCATCACGTTGTACCGCAAACTAGGCAAAACGGCGTCCCTACGCGAAAACAACGCTCGCCTTAGCTGCGTGCCCCAGCATCAGGCGCGGACTGGTGGTGGTAGAGGCATCGCCGTTTCTCTTGGTGGCTCTCCCAACGTAAGTTGTGGCCAGCTGTGCATGCAGTGCAAGTTGACGATTGCCTGGTCAGACCTGCTTGCCCTGGCTCCGAATTGTGCTTGTTTGGCCAATCGTTGTGCTTTCGAGTTCATCTGGCATATTCTAATGTTTCAACGTTCACCATGCATGTGCTTGCAGGACGTCCTGCACCAGGCTGGAGGTGGACACTGATCAGTGCCATCAGCAGCAGCAGCAGCCATAGAATCTTAGAGCATCATAGTACACTAGTCAAGTATCCTTCTCTCACGTTCCAGTAGAATGGCCCTCTTTATCCGCCGCGTGGAGACGGTTGTCTCCCTCAAGCAGCTTGCAGCAGAGGATGCAGGCAGCAG
>QAXK01015535.1:0-12968 GCA_004335735.1 Chlorella sp. KRBP
CTGCCCGCATCAGGAATCGACTTATGTTGGTCCGCAGCTGTCACAAGCAGTGCTGGTGTGTGGCCTGTTCAGACCTGTTTTATTGCATCCAATGCAATACAGTTTTGACAGCTGCAGCTGATGAATCAACTCCAGGACTTCTTGAGGACACCTTCTTTAGGCATCAGCCCGACTGACTCAGGGCCTGACATCTGGGCTCCAAATGTCCTATGCAGGCAACAATAGATCAGTTGTATGGAGAGATCAGTGCCCGCAAAATGCACGAACATAACAACAGTGTGTCTATGGATCTTGTCTTGCCCTGGACAGTCACCTGTCAGTCACTTCATGCACATGTGCATTCCCTCCCAACAGGTGTGTCCACCAGCATAAGGATCAGCCTGATCTTGATGTACATCTCAGCAGTACACCAACCCCACACCTGAGGTCAAGCTTTGCAAGCAGGCCCAGACTATGAGTGTGCAGTACACATCGGTGTTACAAATGGGCACAGCCCCGCCTAGACAGACAGATACGACAGATCCTGCCAGTGCAGGCGAATCAAGTGTTGCCTGCAAAACACACACATGTCAGAGCTTCAGCACACAGCGGCACACCCATGCCCCCTCTGCGCTGCAGTGGGCATAAACATGTCTGGTTGCAGACACGGAATGTGCCAATGCAGGCCTAAAAGTAGTGCTGTCATCAATCTGCTGCACAAGCTATGCACAGCAGTGCAATGCATGCTGCCAAGGGATGAAAGTAGGGGTCAATACTGTCACCAAGCGACAGACAAACACATATGCAGGTCTACACAGACAAGTAGTCGGGCTTTGCAAGGGCCCTGGGCACACAAACACATACCCACGTTTACACACAACCCACCCCCTGTATGATGCACACAGGCGGTGACAGAGTCAGGGATGCAGCGTTCGAATACACTGCAGGATGCACACATGCCACCACACACACACCACACCAGCCACTCAAACGACAGCACCACGACAGCACCACACAGTCAACAGTGGTACGCCACTGAGGTGCCAGTACGTGCCGGCGATTGCACTGAGCACTGTCTGTCTGGCAGCAGTGACAGGGCTCGCACACTGTGGGACAAGCCTCGCTTTCGCCAGGCTGCTGTACAGGTCTACAGCTCACAGCAGGTCTGGCTGGTTGATGGCAGTCTTCAGCCTGCGGGACAACACACGCAGACATGTCAGAAGCTGTTCAGCACCAACATGACTGTGTAAACTGTATCATGTGCTCGACATCGCGCAGATAAAATCCCATGCGACCGCGCATCACGCTTGCATTGAGCAGCCCGTCTGCCATTCCATGATGGTGCAACAGCCCACTGTCATCGGGTGTAGGTCCCATCTTCACATGACATCACCCCCCCCCAGGGGCATATCCCCTTTTACCCCCTCCCCCGGGGGCCCCCCCCTCCTGCCCCCACCAGACCACCAACGGCTTCTGCTGCTGCGCACCTGTTCCACCTGCGGCCCTTGGGGTTGACCTTGCGTGGCGCCTGGATGATGGTGGGGATGGGCAGGTACACGTAGTGCGTGTTCACCAGGCCCACCGTGAAGCCGGTGTAGCCCGCAAACGCGCCGTGCACCGCGCCCTGGCCCAGCACCTTGCAGTAGATGCGGTCGTTGCTGGTGGTGGGGATGGAGCGGATGATATAGCTGGGGTCGATGTACTTGACATCAGCCTCGTTCTGCAACCAAACAGGTAGGCAAGCAGGCAGGCAGGCAGTTGGGTGAGTGGGCTAGGCAGGCAGGTGTGTGTGTGGACAGGCGCGTGTGCAGGCAGGTAAGCCGAGAAACAGGCAGGCAGGCAGGGCAGGAGGCATGTCCATGCCTTTCCCGCCAACCCTCTCAGCCCATGCACTGCATGCGGCATGCCACCTGTGAATTTAAAGCCTGCAGGTGCTGAAATCCTGTGAGCACCAAGCCTCTGAGCACCAAGCCACTTCAAGAAAGCAGAAACGAACAGAGCACCTCGCGCACACAAATCATGCCACCCTCTTGCACTTGTAGCCAGCCTTCGACACGCGTACACCCAGTTGTGCCGTCCGACCTTGCACGCGCACACCCATGTGTTTGGTTGTCCGCCCTACTGATCGTCAGGGCCCCCTCACCTTGAAGTGCTTCTTGCACTCGTCCCTCATCCACAGGCCCACATCAGCCAGGATGGCATTCCCACTCGCGTCTGTCGCAGCACTGCCCTTGGCCAGGATGTCCTGCAGGGTGGGGGGGGGGCACACATGTAGCATGCAGCGCAACATTCAGACAGCAGGACACCCTACTCCCGCTACACATGACAGCAACCGTTGCGGTGCGGCACCGCCGGACTGTCACCGCCTGGCAGTTCAGGCACACGATATCCTCACATGCCAGATCAGCTACCTCCCCTGCACCCCCATCCCCCCTAAACAGTCCTCACCTGCCCTGCCCCCTCTGCCACACACACGACTGCGTTGCCCTTCTTGTCCAGCACCTCCCCCAGGTAGCTCAGCAGCTTCTCCAGGCTGAAGGGCACCTCGGGAATGAGGCACACGTCAACCACACCTGCACACAACAGCAGCAAGTGACACATAGCATGCTGAGCGGGACAAAACCAAGGGCACAACACATGCAGCGCACACATGGCAGGGCTCAGCAGGACAGCCGACGTAAAGAGTGACGGATGGAAGCTACTAGAACGAGGGTGGTTGAGGCACACCAGCACACACTATAACATTATCAATACACAACTTGCACCCCTCCACCACCACGACACACAGACACACCCCAGTGAGTGTGCCAGCACGCCCACCTGACGCCATGGATGCCTGCATGGCAATGAAGCCTGAGCTGCGCCCCATGAGCTTCACAATGCCCAGGCCCCTGTAGCCACTCACAGCCTCCACCTTGGCAGCCAGCAGCGCCCGCTGCGCCTCCTCGACAGCAGTGTCAAACCCAAAGCACTTGTCGATCTGGCAGCACGCACGGACACGGACGACGACACACACGTACGCAGCGGTCTATCAGTGCAGGCCTCGCCACTCAATGTGCAGAATCAGCACCAGGACACGCAAAGCTGGTCCATGCATTTTGCATGCCCTGGAATTTGCAAGTACTCCTGCTGGTTCACTCACATTCACCAGGCCACAGGGGCCTTGCTCAGACCCCTGCAACACACCAAGTGCCGTGCCTGTGTTGCATCCAGGTCATGTCCCCTGCCTCCCACACACCCACAAAGCAGCACCCCGGGGTGCAGGACAGGCCACACCCACCAGCAGGATGTCGTTGTCGATGGACTTGGGCACGCCCGCCACCACGCAGCGCACGCCCTGCTTCTCCACCTCCCGCTGGATCGCGTCTGCTGCTGCGTTGCCCCCGTTGCCTCCCACCACAAACACCATGTCCAGGCCCCACAGGTCGATGCGGCGCACAATCTCCTTGATGTTGGCACCACCACGAGACGTGCCCTGCAGCACAGCACAGCACGGCACGGCACAGCACGGCATGGCACAGCTTGAGAAATAATAAGATCATGATTGAAGTGGCTCTCGCTGCGAACTCATGTGCACTCACTCACTCCCTCACTCACTCACTCCCTCCCTTGCTTCCTTCCTTACATACTGACTGACTCATCCGCCCACTGGTCCACCTAGTCCCTGTCCCCTCACCAGCATGGTCCCTCCCTTGAGGTGGATGCCCTCCACTGCCCGCCGTGTGAGTGTGACTGGCTTGTCCTCCCGCTCATAGAAGCCCCGCAGGCCGTACCGGATGCCCAGGATCTGGTCCTCAGGCACGCCGTAGTCTGTGAGCGTGAACACAATGTTCTGCACCACGTCGTTTAGCCCCGGGCACAGGCCGCCACACGTCACAATGGCTGCGGTGACCTGCAAGGGGGTGTGAGGGTAGGAGGACCAGGGCCGCAGGGGGTGGGCAGGTGTGGCCACGAAAAACGCTGACAGTGGGTTGCTTGTTGTTGCCGACAGCAAGGCCGCCCTTGACAACAACTTGCAGGCTGCTGCATACCACTGTCTGCAAGCTGCACACCCTGAGAGCTGATGCTACTGCAGCTGCATGGCTTTTCAGCTTAAGCTGCATGGCTCTTCGCTGAGCTGCAGCCAGCACAGAGCGCTCACTACTCGCCAGACATCTGTGCTGGCCCGCAATATCTCTGCTGTTTCCTTGCTGCTGCTTGTCAGGCTATGGCCTTGCATGGAAGAGGTGCATTGCTGGCCCACACCTTTTCTGGGTCGAAGAAGATGGTGCCGCGTGGCCCGGAGCGCAGGGCCCACTCTGGCAGCACCAGGCAGGTGTCCTCATCAAAGGTGTTGTTCTCACCACTGGGGCAAGTGGCGCCTGCACGCCACAGCACGGCACAGCACGACACAGCAGACAGAGCATGTGTACACATCTGGATGGGCACACAGTTGATCTAATGTATGTATGGCACGATGTGTTTTTAATCTCATGCCGGCACCGTGCCGTAGTCACTGTCCAGCTCTAATGGCGGCAGCTGCGTGGCAAACAAGCCAGGCAGCTGCTGTAGCTTCCATGCAGAGTTCACTCCCAGCTGCTGATTATTTGGCTGAGCTCTGTCAGTGCTGCATGTACGTGCCTGATGACTCAGGTGACTCATACTCCACTGTGTGCAGGCGGATCTTGTCCTTGTCACCCACTGCACAAGCATGAAGCAAACGACACAGTTGTGTGAAACAAGCTGGACTGCCCCAAGGCTGGCAACATCACCCATGCGTATAGCACAAGACGTGACAAGATGATAAGAAATGCCTGTGCAGGAGCACACCCACAACAGAGTATGACCACAGGCACTGTCATATTCATTTTGAAACATGCCCGACTGCCCTCCAGCAACTCAGATGCATGCTTCTAGGGTAGTGGCAGGCAGAACTCAACATCCGTGTCCTCTGATTAAGGCCTTTTATTCCCTGAGACGCCAGCATGCAAGCACACAAAGGTCAGGGGAACATACCAAAGCCACCCCCAGCGTTGTTGTCATGCGCAAATGGGCTTGGCCTGCACACCAGGTACACAAGGTCAGCACAGTGGCAGATAGTGCTGACCAGCGCTTCAGCTGCGTTTCACACACAAGATGCTGTGGCATGGTTGCAAGCCTGCTATCGCTCGACAGCGCTGCTCGCATGGTACCAGCAGGTAACCCCAACTCAGTTGCGGTTGCGTTGGACAGCTGGAGAACCGCCGCTACCTTGGTTCCAACAGATGACGTATGTGAGGCACCTCCAGGATGTCTTCGAAGCCATCTGCAACGCACCCCACCAGTGTAGCAACAAGGGTTTTGTTGATGGGGTCACAGCTGCAGCTAGTGCTGGGTGTTGGTGAGGGAGCAGCATCCTCACCATCCAAGCTCAGCCTTCCACTGCCATACGGTCCTGCTATGTATTCATGACTGCTGATTCCCGGAGTGGATGTGGGCTCAACAGCAACAGCTCCTTTGTCTGCTGGAACAGCAGCTGACAGTGGCTTTGCAACCCGGGTCCTGGTGCTACTGACGAGCCTACTCCTGCAGGGTTGTGTTTGCCGGTGATCACGCTCATGAATTCCAAAATGGTTTCGAGCGCCATGGAGCAGGGCCATGGTGCCGTGTGGCCAGCCCTTGGTCGACTGTGCTCCAACCAAGATCAGTCCCGTGGGTGACTTGTGTGTGGCCGAGGAGACAGATGACTGTCAGAGAAACCAGATTTGGATTGTTTCCCTCACCCAACGGCTTGCAAACGCACCACCGTCAGTTCCGGCAAGAATCACCTTGAATGTTACGGTGGGATTCCAGTTTGAATATCATAACCCCAGGCTCCAAAACAAATGGTCTGATCGCACAAAGTGCTGTCGGCTGGTTATGGTCATGCAGCAGTTAGAAGACACCAGCACAGGCACACAGGGGATGTATGGGAGGTTGGGAACCAACTGAGGAGGAGTTGTTATGTTTCTATGTAAGCAGTGTACTTGCAAAACGGGTAAAAAAATGTCCGTTCAGGCCAGCACGTGCTGTGCCACTCTTCGGGGTCAACCTGCCCAGCACTTGGGGCCAGCCTGACAGTGACAGGCTGTACACATGCATGCCAAGGCTGTGGGGTGCATCAAGCACCGACAGCCACCTGACAACCAGGCACCTGCACCAACATTACGCGAACTCACTGGATCATTCATTTCGTGCGACAGTGCACCGCCTTCGCATTTTCACGACGACGAAGCAGATCGTGTTTAGTGTGCACGCGTGATCAGCAGCTGCGACAACTCTGCCTCGTCATCATACGTTCGGAACATTGGTGATGGGCTGGTGGCCGTTTGGCAAGCAAGGCGACATCCACGCCAAGAAGCTGCCCGAACAGAAGGAGAGCAAGCAGCAGCAGCAACAGCTGGAGGAACTCCTTAAACAGACTGGCCAGGACACCGAGCTTGCGCAGCAGGCAAAGCCAACGTCAATCTTCGAGTTCGGAGAGCCCGTGCAAGCCGGTGGGGATGTGTTGAAAGGCATGTGTGCTGGCGCTGACCCAGATGCTATCCATGCCTGCACCTGGACAGTGGAGCAGGCTCAAGGCAGGGGCCGCCAGAAGCAGCCGAAGTACAGGGTTGAGTTCTGATCATTCATTCGTTGGTTTTGACCCCATAGGCTGTCGGCATTGGCAGCAGTACACTGGGTGCAGCAGTCGCTGTTGCAGTGACACCTCGAATGCTACATCATCAGGCACGCCCTTGGGGTTGACACAGGGCCACAACCGTTGCACATGGCAGCTGCCTTGATGCTGTTCAGACGCCACTCAGTTTGTCCAGATATTGTCATCCTGAGTTTGCGTCAGCGGTTGTATCCTGGTGGTCAGGCTGCCGTGCTGCTGCTCTGTGAGATTGCCATCAGCTCCCTTGTCCAGTGTCACTATGACCTGTGAGCACAAGCAAGGCAACAGCAGCAGTAACAGTGATGGACATGGTTGATTTCTGTCGCAATATTGTGTAGATCCAACCCTGCATGCTGCCTTGTGCTCCTTTGTCCTGACCATCAGTGTCTACTTGTGCATTCAGTGTTGCAGTGTGCTGGCTGAAGGCTTCTGGCCGTGCAGCACGCAGCACGCAGAGTGTAGCAGTGGGTGTGGATGGCTTCTGAATTGTTGGGTTGCTTCGTTTGTAACACATCAAAAACTGGATGTTGGTTGCGAACCAGCACAATCCAGGCAGCATGTGCAGCAGCAGTTGGGGTGCCTGCATGTCGCATGTCGCCAACCTGGGCAGCAGCACCATGCATAGCCCCCAGCGGCAGCACCAGCCGGCCACCAGGACGCAGCAGCTGCACAAATTGCCTGGGCACTTCGGGTAGTGATGCCCCAACATGGATCGCATCAAAGCTGCCTGCCTCCTGCATCTCAGGGCGGTCTGCAGATTGCAAGCAACATGGACAGCATGAAATACAGCAGCAGCACCTTGTGTCGTCAGCACTGTATTGACTACCAGTTGCAGCTGGGATGATCTTTGATGTGTTATGTGATGCTGAAACGGCCTCCGTTCAATATCTGCGTGCAGTGCTCATCTGACGGTCAGTGAACTGGCCTAGACGTAGTCACAATGCAGCATACAACTGCAACAAGCACACCTATCCCAGACATGAGTCTATCAGGCCAGTGTGGTCAGCCCTCGGTGCCCTCCTGAGGAATCGCAGATCAGCACAAGAGGCCCCTGCACGTCACCCCATGCCACGTCATCGAGCATACAGTCACGCCCACCTGCCATGACATTGCAGACCTGCACATCCACGGCAGCACACACGTCTGGTAGGCTGGCCTTGATGCTGGCCCGCGCACGCTCCACCAGCTTTGGCTGCTTCTCCAATGCCAGCACATGGCCTGTGGGGCCCGTAAGCTGCGCCAGGCAAGCTGTCATGTAGCCTGTGCCTGTAGAGTCAACACCATGACGACAGGGCCAGTTACGAATGTAATTCAACATGACTCAGTGAGCAGGTGTTCAACATGGTATGCTTGCAGCAAGGCGAAGAGGCAGCACATCAGCCATGATGGCCTGTGGGCCCTACCAGCCAAGCAATGCAGCCGGGGTGTTTTAAACAGGCGCATTGGGGCACATCGGGGCACAGTATGGCCCGGCATGCGACATGCTTGCAGCGAGCAAACCACCGCAGCTGTGGTGCTCTCCAGTACGCCTGCTTGTAAGGACCAAGCCCTGCCAGCCTGTTGTCTGATAAACCAGTCAGGAATGATGGACAATTTGATGCACGTGGCTGTAGCATCAGTCAAGCTGCAACTTGTACTATTAGTACATGCAGCTGCCGGGCACTCCTTTGTTCTGCATGTGCTCATAGCTCCCAAGGCGACTCACCTGCGCCGAGGTCCAGCACACGCGCTCCAGGCTGCACACAGGGCTCAAGCAGTGAGAGGAACTTGGCGTGCACACTGAATGCTGGCATGGTCTGGCCGCAGCTGATGGGCAGTGCAGTGTCCTGCACAGCGCGTCAGGGAGGCATGGATCTTGGTTTGCACACACTGACAGCTAGGTAGCTGGGCGAGGTTACGTGCAGCTGAATGCAGCATGTAGAGAGTTGAGAACTGACATGCTGACCAGCACTAGATGCCTTGCTTAACTTTGTGCACGTGGTCGTCTTGTTGGCCTGGCCCTGGATCCGTGTGTGGAAGTGCCAGCAAGCAGGTACCTGGTAAGCTACCGTATCTGGGACACCGGTGTACGTCTGCACAAAGTGGCGCCGATCCACTGCCAGGAGTGCTGCAGCTGCTCTGTCACTCAGGACACCTGCTGCTACCAGCTTCTCCACTAGCTGGGCATGTGTAGCAGATGACTGAGAATCTGAAGATTTGGGAGCTTTGGTGTGTGGGGAAGCATGCGACATGCACCTGTGAGTGCCTGCAGCTGTTTGAATGTGCAGCAGGTGGGAAAGGCTGGCAGCGCATAGCCTCTGAAAGGGCAGCACAGCCGCTGCATGTGACAGGGATGACATGATGATCCTCAAATGTTGCATTGTGACATCAAGGTACGCTGCCAGCAGCTCGTGTAGTCCTTCAGGAGGGAGAAACAGTACACCTGCACAACGTCGTGCAACAGTTAACTGTTGCAGAACCCCATAGTCATGATTTGTCACCCAACCAAAGTCACTGGGCCCTTGAAACAAAAAGACACGCATGCAATGGTTTGCGCGTTTTCTGTTTCGTGAAGCGGTAGTGAGACAAGCGCTCACTGTAGTCACTTATGGAACCTGATCAAAAGCCACAAAGGCCCTTGTCAGCCCACCAGCGCATCAAACGCTCAATCCAAGAGTATGAACAAAGCATCCTGCAGCAACAGGCTGTAGCAGGAGAGGAGCTACTAGCGGAAGCTGAGCCTGCTGCCACCCACAACAGCAAACAGGTACACTGGGCATGTACAGTGCAAGGGCCCCTTGAAGTTTTGGTTGGTCCAGACTCAAGGTGTGGCGCATGTCATACGAAGCCATGAAAATTATTCATTCCAAAGGCGGGAAACCCAGTCAGGTGGTATCAGCTTGCCAAAACATGCATGGCCATGGTCATGCAAACAGCTAGCACATGCCACACAAGCTTCTCTGAGCAGAGGATGCTCGTCGTGAACTCCTGTCGTGTGCAACCTTGCTTGCAGGTGAAGCTGTCTACTTCCAAGATCCTGGGGGTCGCAAATCCCAGGAAGCCTCGTGTGGGGCCTCAGTTTCAAGCAGAAGTGCCAGAGTGGCAAGGGGCACCAAAGTAGCTGTCCCTCACGTACCGACAGCACCCTGCCCACAGAGCTGACCAGGCATCAGGTCTGTTTCCTCGCCGTGAAGCAGCTGCCATTTGCAGGGGGTCCAAGCAGCAGGGCAGCAGGACAGTCGGACCTTGACACCTGTCGTGTACATAGTCAGTGTGCCTGCCCACTATTGGGCCAGCACGCACAGTAGGCGCTTGCAGGGCCAACAGGGTGCAGCTATTCACACTGCTGGACATCACCCAGCAGTAGCAGGCACCAAGTCAGGCTCACATTCGACACACAGCAGCAGCTCAGTGTCCACGCTTTGGGCCTTGGCAGCAAGGAGTCTGGGCCTTATCAGCAGTGCAGCACACATCAGTAGGGCCGCAGGGCTTTGCAGCGGGACACAGCAACAGCACACCACATCAGTCTAGGGCTACACAGGACCCAGCCCAGCACACACGTGTGAGAAGCCACACAGGGTTTGACACGCCATGTTCAGCAGGCGCAAGGCTGCCAAGCGGTTCAGCTTGCTGTTGCTGGAAGAGGAGGAGTCGTATGTTGCTGACTGGGTGGCAACCTGCAAGTGGCCCAGCAACATCAGCGGCAACTGGCAGGGCGCTGCGGCACTGCCTGGCCGGCTGCGGCTGTGCACCAGGTCCCTCTTCTTTGACCCTGATGATGTCCGGGTGCCGATTGTCAGGTGGGTCTTGCCTGCGTAGTCGCTGTGGATGCAGCAGGTGCATCGTGCAGAGTGGTTTTTATGGATGTGTCATGTCAAGATGGGTATCTTCTGGGTCAAGATGGGCTTGGACAGTCCATGTAGCTGCCGGGTGCACATAGCCCTGCCAGTGGTTGTTCTGCCGTTTGTGACTGCAGCTGACTCGACAAGGCCAAGGCGCTCCAAGTGATGCATACATACCTGCTGTGTGTGGCTGGCCCGCAGGCTGGACTTTGCTGCTGTGGTGCAGCTGGAGGCTGAGAGCATGCAGGCCTGTGTGGTGGGCGTCAACAAGGTCACAAAGATGAAGGCCAACATGGCTGATGAGCCCTACTTGGTGGACAAGGGCACCACCAGCACCTGGGTGTTCAGCCTCACATATGCAAAGCTGGACGCGTTCATGCCACTGGCACAGGAGCAGCTGGTCATCTCGAGGCTGCCGACAGCAGAGAGGTGAGGATGGGGGGATCTGCTGCGCGTCACCTCTGTAGGAGTTTGCACTGTTGTGTGCAGGTAGGTGGCTCGCAGCAGCAGTGTGACATAAGTGCATGCTGTTTTCAGCACCAGCCTAATGCAACACACCTGCACATGACTGATTAGTTGATGAACCGTTCAGCTGCGTTGTGTATGACCAAATGCACAGGCGCCTGCACATTCCTGATGAATGTAGCCAACCATGCATCCCTCTCTCCTACCTGGACTATCCATATACACACATTTGTGCAACATCCTGCGCACAGGTTGCAGATGCTGGATGCATCAGTGAAGGCTCGTGAGGACGCAGCAGCCTTTGACACCAGTAGGCTGGTGGAGTTCAGTGAGCGGCTGCTGTGGGAGGGGCCTGTGCTGGGCCTGTCGCCCCTGGTGCGTGAGCCCGGCCGACTGGCCATCACAGACCAGCGGGTGTACTTCCAGCCCCTGCACAACATCTCAGGTGCGGTTGACGTGAGGTCGACTGAACACAGCCTTGAGCTTCATTCTAGACGGTTTGTTGTTTGGCTGGATATGGTGCTGATCTCATGGCAGTCAAAGTCTGGTAGGTGACTTCTTCACAGCCAAGGCACTACGTGGTGTGCCTTCCATGTTGTGCGCTTCCGTACCCTGTGCGCTTCCGTACGCTTGTATTTATTGAGTGCAGGCGACATGCTGCCACGCTCACACCCAGCGGCAGCAGTGGCAGCAGTGGCAGCAGCAGCCCACCTCCTTGCTGCTTAGGCCTGCAGCTGGTTGTGTTGATGGCCCAAGGCTGGCAGCCCATCATCCCATGCAGTAAGCTCTCTCTGCTCCGTATCATACTGATGTTGAGCCCCGTGCTGTGCGCCCGTGTGCTGCAGGCGACATGCTGGTGCGGTCACACCCACTTGCGGCGGTGGCAGCAGTGGCGCGGCGGCGCAGTTCCTTGCGGCCCATCGGCCTGGAGCTGTTCATGATCAGCCCGGGCCTGGAGCCGCACCTGCAGGAGACGCTGGGGCGGCTGTCTGGACCCTTCTGGGATGCACCCAGCGCCTTCTTCACCTTCAGGTGGGCACCTGTACTGAAGAGCCCTTGTGGTGTGTGTGGAGGGGGGGGTGTTGGTGCTTGGTTCTCGGGCGGGCATCTGGAGTGTGACACTCTTGTGGCATGGGCAGAGGGTTGAGATGGGAAGTCTGGTGGGTGTTTGGGTGGTGTGTTGGCGTGTGTCAAGTGTTCTCAAGACAGCGTACAACCTCTGGCAGGCAGCTTACGAGGTATCGAGACAGGGGCTTGGGGTTCAAGGAGTTGCTGCATGACGCCTGTGCTGCTGCTGTGTGTGTGTAATGTGCGGCGCCTGTGCTGCACTGTCCTTGCAGGTCCCAGCAGGACCGGGACAAGGCCTTTGCCACCCTCACAGCACAGCCCCAGTTGGGTGTGGCCGTCAGTCGACTCACACCCCATGCAGCAGACAGCAGCAGCACCAGCAGCAACGGTGCCAAGGCAGGCAGCCAGGAGCAGGCCCACACGCAGGCGCAGCAGCTGGCAGCAGCAGGGGCCCAACCCCACGCACAGCAGCTCGCAGCAGCAGGGGCGCTCTTGGAGGCCAACAGCACCTGGCTGCATCGCGTCATGATGGCCTGGCAGTTGGGCAGGATTAGTAACTTTGACTACCTGCTGTACCTCAACCTGGCTGCGGGCCGGTCATTCAATGACCTGGCCCAGTGGCCCGTGTTCCCCTGGGTGCTGCGTGACTACAGCAGTGCTGAGCTGGACCTGTCACGGGATGAGACGTTCAGGGACTTGAGTAAGCCCATGGGGGCCCTCACACCCTCACGGCTGGAGGTGTTCAGGAGGAGGTGCGCTGTGAACTTGTGTTTGCTGGCTGGCTCGCCACACAAACAGCAGCAGTGATATGCTGATTGATCTGTACTGATAGACCTGTGGCCTCCAGCTGTGAAGTTGCAGGACCCCATGCCATGGCAGTGTGCAAGCCTCCTTGAGCTTCACAGCCCTCAAAACCTCTGTGCACACATTCTCCCTCCAACTTCCCCCAAGACACACACGCTGATTCCTTTGCATCCCCT
>QAXK01015536.1:0-12217 GCA_004335735.1 Chlorella sp. KRBP
GGGTCTGTTCAGACCAGCACTGCAGCTACAGTAGGTTGTCATTCTCGACTGCAGGTGCAGTAGACTGCTACTGTGCCGATGGGCTGGCAAGACTGAAGCCTGTGCTCACCGCAGTCCTTGTCGCTGGTGGCTCCAGTGAAGCTGGTGGTCTTGGGGAAAGGGCACTCGTAGCAGTCATCGAATGCGTCACCAAAGGAATAGGTCCCTTGGGGGCAGCGCACGCACTTCTCACTGTCTCCACTAGACCTCCCAAATCCAGGCTGGCACACTGCATCAGGCAGCATAAAAAACATGCAGTGAGGGTCACTGAGTGACACAATCTTTTTGCAGAACCACTGGAATGCACACCACTGCTGTGAAGTGGTGTACCATGTCCCTGGATGGTCGTTCCCCAGGCGCCTGCTGCTGCAGGAGCAATTCTTGTGTGCTGCGGCGTGCTTGCTGTGCTGCTGCATCTGCGTTGTCAACTCGTGTGCTGCAGCGCACCCCCATGCTGTGCTACAGCAGCAGCAGCCGACACCCAACACACACTGTGCCTTGTGCAACTGCTGCGGAGTGTCCAACACCTCGACCTTCTACTGCCCTAACCCCGAACCAGGCTGGTCACAGCATGCACAAATTGCGTCCGTCCTTGCATGAATCCATGGGCAGGCACTACTACTGCGAAGGCAAAGCACGGTTCCCTGGCCCAGTGGCCCCAACTGTGGCCCCCTGTCAACAGGCTGTCATGTCTGGTGTCAGGCACTGGACTCACCACACTGGTTGACATTAAGGGATCCCTCCCTCAGTGTTGTGCGTCCAGACGGGCAAGCAGCACAGGATGGCCGCCCATTGTGCCGGAAAGCATAGGTACCCTTCGGGCATGGCTCACACTGCAGCGTCCTCTGGCTTCTGTAACTGCCCAGTGGACATGCGAAGTGCTGCGGCTCAGGCAAGTATTCTGCAGTAAAAAAAGCATGACGTTCGAGCAGGGCCTTTGGTCTACGTCCTTGTATGCTGCAGACAGGTTGGCCAAGCCCATGCTGCAGAGCAGCAGCAGTACCCACCTTTGCCCTTTTGATGTGGGTACTGAAACGCGTCTGCGTTCACCCAGCATACTGATACCAACAAAATAACTGAAACAAGAGCTACTCGGCCGGTCTTGGCATCGCGGGCCATCGCTGCTCGCACTGCAGCTTGCCAGTACATTCAGCAAGGCATCTAGAAAGTCGGAAAACTCATAAACGACGTGGTGTCTGGTGAGAAAGCGTCCTATCGGCAGGCCAGCTGCTTCCTGTCTGGACTGACACCGAGCAGCAGTCACCGTGAAGTTTCCAAACTTGGTGCCCACGTCTGTTTCGCAGTGTTGGCGAGTAACAAATGCAGCAATAACACAACACAAGATGATGGTAAGAAGAGCGTGACCTACTGCTCGTTGCACCGTGTGACCTATGTGACGACATAACAGGTGGAGACCATGTGGCAGGACACACGATGCATGCCGGGATAAACAACTTCAAAAGTACTTCAGTGCCATGCAGAGCGATATAAGGCGTCTGGACACCTTATGCGCGTTCACCACTCGTGGCAAGTATTGGTGTCACCCTCGCACTGCACTTCATGCTGCACAGTCCTAGTGACCGGCCCAGCTCTCAACCAGCAGCAAGCTGCTCTGGCAGATAAGTGGGAGACATGACTCCAAAACAGATGAACCGCATAATTAAACTATGGTGGCGGCCATGATGCTCTTCACTGAAAGTGAACTGTACGCGCCCATGTGTGGATTTGCGCTGGTGTGATGGATATACAGAGAGTGCCTCCACAAATGCAGGGATGACATGCATTGAGCCTTTGCCGGGCAACACCCAGACTGTGCAAAAACTCAAAAACATCAACCAGTGAGTGTGTTGATGGTCCAGGACCGGATGTTGTACATATGTGTGCACAGCCAACTGTATTCATGGCTGGCCATTGAAAAGGCCTTACAGAAATACACACCGCACAAAGCGTACAGCCCTTGCACCAGCAAACTGCACACTACATGCAGTACACAGCTATTCACAGCTCCTCCTGTCCAGGCTGCTCCTGTCCGCCCAAACCTGCTGCTGCTGCACCTTCGCTGCTGCCTTGCGACCGCGCGACAGGTGTCGGCCCCTGTCTGCTTGCAAACGACCTGACCAGCTGATCTACTGTACTGGACCCCTGCCTCTCCAGACCCTCAAACAAGGACCCAAACGGTGCCAAGGGAATGAACCTGCCAGAGCCTTTCGGCACATCAAGCTTGCCGTCATGCCAGACCAACCGGCCTCTGCTGATGGTTGTGGTGACCTTGCCCTCAATATGCTTGCCTGCAAGCAGCAGTGGGGAGTTGGACAGCAGCAGCAGCACCAACAGCAGCAGGTGAAACCCAGGCCACGGTGCAGCATGCAGTGCGAAACAACATTCCGTTATCAGCACAAGAGTGAAGACCCACAACCAGCAAGCTCTCTCGTCTCAAAGACTGCTTTGTGCTGCACTGCTGAAAGCGCACACCTTGGCAGCTGCTTGCAGTGCTCTCAGTAGTTCTGCGGATCCAGCAACACTGCAGAACACGTATGACCTGCTACAAGCTTACCCTCGTACACATTTGTGTCCATTCTCGAGTGGTGCGTGGCTGCAGATATGGTGTGGTTCACAGCAGGGTCCAGCACGATGACATCTGCATCTGAGCCTGCTGCAATGCGTCCCTTGCGAGGGTAAACATTAAAGATCTGTGCTGCTGCTGTGCTGGTGATGCGGACAAAGTCACTGGGGGTGATGAGACCTGCATACTTACACCACATCAAGCACATGACACGCGTTGCTGCAGGTTCAGTTTCGAGTCTGCTGCAAGGTTCCGAACACTGACAGGAGCCTGAAGAGTGCTGCATGCCCACGTGCTGGTGTCAAGCCACCACCGTTAAACGTCTACAACATCACCAGAAGTACTGCTGTGCGGCACTACATGCTTTACACACTTCCCCACATCAATGTCCAAGTGCAGTAGCAGATGCGAAGGTCACCTGGGACGACCATCTCCTGCCACACAACATGCAGGCGCTCCTCCAGGCCGTTGACACCATTGGGAACGACCCTGAAGTCATGCCTCCCTACAGCCTTCTGTGTGCTGTTGAACACGGCATGATCCGTTGCCACCAGCTGCAACACACCACCTGCCAAAGAGAGGGGGTGGGAGAGTGGGATCAAGGGAAGACATTTGCGTGCAGAACCAGTGACAAAGGGCATTTAGGGTACTTGACGAACAGCTGACTTGCAGTCGATACGATACTGGCAAGTGGCATGACAACAGCACGCGGCATGTGGCGTGGTTTCATGACTTACCCGGTGAGGTGCGCAACAAGTGCTCACCAGGACGCCCTGCAAGCACTCCCCTGGTGAACAACTCCGTAAACAGCACAGAGCAGCAGCACATAGATACTCCCTTCGCCCAAACATGCAACAGTATCCTGCTTATCATCAAGCCCTGCAGTGCAGGCCCACTGCCCCAGCACACCTGCTAGCGCCTGCTTCAGAGCTTCGCCGTGGCTTTTGTCCCGGATGGGCGGGCTCATGACGGCCGCTGCTGCGACCGTGAAGTTCGGGTGCCACATGAGGCTCTCGTCCAGCGCGAGCCCCGAAGCAACTGGCTCGCCGATGACGCGCTGCCCGCGCTGACGTGCGCGCGCAACCTGCAGCTCGCGCAGGAAAGGCATGCGTGACGCTCTTGCGCAGTGCCTATGGATCAGCAAGTGAAGGCTGGCACAGAGGACTGCCTAATCTGCAGCTGCCAAGGAAAAATCGCCACACTGTTGCTCAGCAGGCTACTGCTTTGCATTGTGGTATTGCAGCCCAATCCATGCGTTGCTGTGGACCCGAGCACGCCATCCCCACTACCCCACGTTCAACCAAGACCACCCACCTCCTCCAAAGCATCCTTGCTCATGACATGCACAACATACAGAGGCACTCCCACAAAGCTGGCCAGCTTGATAGCACGTGCTGTGGCCTCGCCCTCAAGCACTGCAGGCCTGGACAGGGCATGGCCCTCAGGGCCAGTCACTCCAGCATCGAAAACGACCTGCTGGCCCAATGCAACGCCCTCGCCATTCTCTGCATGCACCTGCACCAGGACACGTACATACAGCCCTAAGTCGCGGTGATGACATCACCATGGCGGTGTCGTTTGCACACTGTCAGCTGAGGTGCTTCCACGGTCAGGTGTTTGTGTTTGCGATAAGATGCTGACAATACGCCTCAGTTTGGAGGTCACCACGTCACCTACATGTGTGTGGGGTGTGCAAGACGTACCCGAGGAACCGCTCCCAGTTCTCGGCACTTGCTGAAGCCCTGAAGCAGCTCCTCGTCATTCACCATCAACGCCCCCTGCATAACAACACCAGCAGCACACCAGCTAAGTGATGTGCACATGCCCAGCACACACCTGACTCTGCACTGTGCTAGTGCTGACGCGGCTGTTGGTGCTGCTGCGTGCTGTGCAGCCTGCTGATCAGCATAAGTGACCATGCTTGGCCCCATGCATGTGCTGCACGAGGTGCAAAGTTGTGCTCCGCTGCGCTGTGCGTCTTGCCACGCCCTGCCTTGTGCTGTGCTCTGCTGTGTGTGCTGCACTCCATTCTGTGCTATGCTTTACTACACTGCTTGGCCGGCAAGCAGCTGCCACCCCTGCATGCACGTCTTCTACCGACCCCTTGCACAATCGACCTAGCAACCCAAGCAGCTGTTGTTGGGGCATGCATGACACTCAGAGTGCCCTGCGTAGCCACACAACTCCATCGTGCTTTGTGCAATAAACGTATCATGAAGATGGAGTTGAAATCGAACAATGCTGGTGTGCGTCACCTTGTAAGCCATGAAGAACTTGAAGGAGTTGATACCCTGCTTCACCAGGGCCGCCATGTCGGCTGCAACCTTGGGACCCCAGCTGGTTACTGCCATGTGGAAGCCATAGTCAGCACACGCAGCCTTTGCCTTCTCCTGCCACTGCTTGAAGCCCGCTAGGAGGTCGTGGTTCACTGGTAGCGCAAAGTCGATGTGCATCGTGGTCCCTCCAGCAAGAGCTGCCGCCTGGCCACTGCAGAGCACCAACGGGCAGGAAGAGGAACAGCACAGGACACATGGCACATGAGGCAGATACTAAACAGCATCACGCAGAATTGTCTCACTAGTATGGCATTGCTGGTGCCCAACAGCGCAAGTGGCCAGTGGATGCAGGACTGAGGAGCTTTAGCTGCACTCTGCCTCCTTGGCTTCCGAAGTGCAGTAGCCTAGATGGATTAGTGCGGAGGCACTGTGTGCTATCCAACAGAGAGGTGATTGGCCAACCCATAACCCCCGTGAAATGCCACTCTTGCCGTGGCAACTGTGCCCACGTGTAACTAAGACTCCCCATAAGGACCGCTCACCTGTAGAAGTCATCACATGCGACCTGGCCCATGAAAGGCATGTCCAGGTGGGTGTGTGGGTCAATCCCTCCAGGCATGACATACTTGCCGGCTGCGTCAATGACCCTGACACGGGAGGGTGCCTGCGGCGCATTGTGGGGGGTTGTGCAGTTGACCTTCACATCATTTGTGTGTCTTGCAGCACTCATTGCTAGACGTTTCAAACCCCGAAACCAGGCAGGTCTTTGCAGGCAGCTGCACTGAGCAGGGCGGCACCAGCAGTGCCATGGGGGTGACCCCAGGGTTGCAGTATGCTTGGGCACACAGATGGCACCAGGACAACGTCGCAATGCAGTTCATGGCATGATTTATCCAACAATACTTGCCTTGATGGAGGGTGCGACCTCTTGAATAAGGCCATCCTTGATCAGGACATCTGCTTGGAGCTGCTGGTCATGGTTGACCACTGTGCCACCCTGCATGTGTCAAATACGCCACCGCCTGAGTGCAAATGATAACAATGATGCCTCAGTGTGTGATTCAGGGTGTGTGGTGTTGACGGCGACGCTGCGAGTGTTACGGAGGTGCTGCTGCTGACGTCGTGTTGTGCTGGAGACAGTAGGGGTCACCTTGATCAGTATGGTGGATGCTGCTGCGCCATGCACAGTGAAATCAATTGCTGCGACGACAAAGAACAGAATCTGAGACAAATGAGCCATCGTCTGGCTGTCTGTGGACAGACTTGGCTGTTCTTTGGTGCCAAGTGATGCTTCCTGCTACTGCATGCTGGGGTCATGCAGAGATCAAGTAAAGTGTTGCAGACCAATTTACGACCGAAAGAATGCGGAAGTTTGTTGAATCAACAAAAGGCTCCCGAGTATGGTCCACGTCTTCTTCACGTGCCGGGTCAGAACAGTCATCAACTGCATTCGACAATCGTGATCTGCAGCATATGTCGTGGTCGTGCGTTCTTTTGCCCAGTGAAGAATGTGCCGAGCCATAAAGAGCAACCAACGGTTTCATGACGTTTGCTACCACCAATCCAGAACCTTGGATGACAGAAACTGTGTCTTGGTGTTGCGGGCATCAGTCTCGAACTACGTTGGGTTTGATTCAGCACTGAGTCACGTAATGTGTGAGTTAGTGTGATACGTAGGCACCCTGAGGACGCTATAGGCGTCGGGGGACAATCCCATCATCACCTTTTACAACCCTTCTCCTGTCTAGGAGTTGTGGTATACGTCTGCCAGGTAGCCTTACGCTACACTTGGTCACGACACTGCAAGCCTTGCGTGCCTTGTGCCGGCCTGTGTGTCAGTCTGTCATAAGCACATTGTGTCTCGACGTTGCTGCATCAGGGGAAAACAACCCAACCCTGTTACAGACACAACAACTGCCCATCAATACTGCTTGAGGCTCACTCCATCTGAGTGACAGCAGATGCAATTGCTGCTGTGGCCAGCACAGCCAGCGGGGGTGCCATTCTGCTCACAGCCAGTGCAGCACCCGAGGGGTTTGCTGGCCGCAGGCTGTGGAGCAGGGCCAACACGCCAGTAAACAGCGCAAGCGCACCACTTTGGTGAGCAGCACCCAGAGATACAGGCACGTACGTCAGCAGTGTGGTGATACCCAGAGTGACCTACAGCAGGCACACAATACAATGAGTTGCAGTGAGGTGTGGTTTATACATGAGGGTGGCTACTGCAAGACACATCTCTGCCTCAGGCGCAGAGTGTAACAGAATGGCCCTGGCCGCAGGTTGGCAGTGTGCTGGCTGAGCTCTAGCCTGTCCACAACAGCACACCCCCACAATACACCATCCCTGGGACTCTCGTGACATCATTCAGCTTGGACACCATCAAAGAAATGTCTTCCAGCCACAGCAACTCACCTGCGCTGCTGTCAGTAGCGCTGTGACATTCAGTGCGAGCCTCGCATGGTGGGGCAGTGGCAGCTTGCGCGCCGACGCCCACACTGTCGACACAGCTGCCAGCGTGGACAGGGCCAACGCCCTGTGGTGCAGCTGCACTGCAGCAGTGTTCTCAAAGGCGTTCCGCAGCCCTGGCAGACCCCAGTACTCCTCTGGGATCAGCTGCCCGTTCATCAGAGGGAAGGTGTTGAACGCCCGGCCTGCATCCAGCCCTGCAACGAATGCCCCAGACACTGCCGTGACGCCCACAAGAACAGACAGGGGCAGCACACGGCCACGCAGCATCTGTGCCGCTGCGGCCTGTGCCTTGGCTGCTGCTGCGATAGCTGACTGGCCTGCAGCTGACGCCGCAGCAGCAATGTTGGACAGGACGGGCTGGGGGCGGGCCAGGTCCAGCGTGGTCCAGACAAGTGTGGCATAGATCGCAAAGGCGCTGGTGAGGTGGGCTGCCAGTCGGTAGGGGCTCACGCGAGGCACCTCGTGCTTGTTCTCTGGCTCCTGCAGGATGGACACGTGCACACCCAAGCAAGGCACTGATGAGCCTCACGTGGGCCACTTTGACAGCTCTCAAGACAAGCTTGTTGGGCGCTGCAGAAGGCAGTACTAGTATGTAACACCATCAGCAAGTAACGTGGGCTACAACAAGATGGAGACCTGGGTAGCACAACCATGGGCTGACTCATGATGGCATGTGACTGTTGTCCTGCTGCCTACAGCATTCGCAAGAAGTACACCAGCAACAGCTGGACACAGCCATCAAGTAATCCTCACGCCGCACGCAGCCAGAGCACAGCAACCTCCGAATGACATTGTTGAGCCACCTACCTTGAGGCCGCTCCGCACCATCCACCAGCCCACCAGGCCCTGTGCACCTCCCATCATGAACAGCAGCCCCAGCCTGCGGCCCAGTGCACCGTTGATGTAGCCGCGCGCCAGGAAGTAGGCGCCAGGCACAGCAAAGCCCACCCCCAACAGCCTGCAAACAACAGCACATGTGTGTACGTGTGGGGCACTGGGAGCCGAAATGACGAGCCCAAGTTCATTTCCTGAACACGGGAGAGTGCAGGGAACCCTGGCAACGGTTTTGACATTGAGGCACTCACAGAGAAACTTTGAAAGAGGCACACACAGCCATACACAATGCAGAGCTGTAAGTTGCATTCCGATGTGCATCAGCTTGTGCCTGACCACCTGAAAAGACTGTCACCGACTCTGATGATGATCAAGCCGCCCAGGAAGACTCAGCTGCAGGTTGACTCGAGTTGAACTCTGGACTTGAGGATGCTTTGGCAGTGCAGGCCCGCATCCTGAAATGACATGACTGCTCTCACCTGCCCCACATCCTGTGTGCCCACTCCATGAAGTAGATGAACTTGAAATCCTCCACAGTCATGTGGGAGTGCGCCAGGCGGAACTCTGGGCTCTGCTGGTACTTGGCAAACTCTGCCAGCCACTCTGCCTGTGTGATGGGCGGCCGCTCACCTGCAGGCACCAGTGCAGCCATGCGGCAGTGTGATATGCTTGATGGCAGGTCGCAGCATAGGCCACAAGCAAGCAACTGCGCACCATGCTGCACACCCTCCTCATGCATGCTAGCACAGCGCTGTGCATGCAGCACCATGTACAGTATCGTCCGCGTAGTTCGGCACACCACAGCACATCCTATATGCACCATACGCACAGCCAGCACATACCTGTGAACTTCCAGTCTGTCATGGACAGGCCAGACCTGGTCAGCCGAGTGACGCCCCCCAGGACGACCATGCTGAACACCCAGGCGCTGCAGCCGCCAAGCCACCAGGCCAGCTGCCGGCGTGCTGAGTCAGACAGGCCACGTGACAAGGCAAGGCTGGGACTGCTGCTGCTGGTAGCAGCCTGAGCACAGGACAGCATGGCAGGAATTCATGGATGAGTCAGCAGGTGGGGGGGCAGGGGCGAAAGCTGCCCGCACTGCTACACAGCCTGCTGCCCAAGGCAATATTTACTATCAACCAGATACGTGTTGCGATAATCATGCATGACGAAGGTTTCACGAGTGTGTATCAGGCAACGGACTACCAGGTGCTCCTCAGTTATCAGTGTGCCTGTAAGAGCCACAAGAGCTCACCTGTGCTGCTGCCCTGCCTGCTGATGCTGCTGCGGCGTCTGCAGCAGCTGTAGACATCAATCTCCGTGCTGCTGTTCCATACCACCCGCCAGCGGCGCTGCTGTGCGCTCTGCATGTGGACAGCAGCACTGGTGCTGACCACTGTTGCTGACCCTGGCCTTTGCTGGACAGCCTGAGGAACTGACGCCACTGCAATGCATAATGAATGTTTGATGAGCATTTTAGTTGAAAAATAGCGATTCAGGCATCCTGCAAGCAGCACAGGGGGCACTTACGATCTGTCCAGCTGAACCAGTTGACGAAGGATGAGCATGTGCAAAGCCCTTAGCAGCCGGGCCACTCAGCGCGGCTATGCTCTCATTGGACAGAATATGCCTGAAACTATACAGCAGCCGCGATGCCTGCTGCGAGCTGCCCATGGCACCCAGCACCAGCAGGTCGGGTCACGTCGACAGATCACGACGAAACACTATGCCTGCTTCGCAACTCAATCAGCGCCACGTTGAGTCGCTGACATTTACTTGGCAAGTGTCCCGTAGTAGCGGCATGTGGCGCCATGTAGGTTCCGGTGTAGATGCTGTTGACGAAGGTTTGACTGCCAGTACAGTAAGCAGACAGTTGAATGTTGCACCTGGGCTCAGCACAAGTGCCTCGTCAGATCCTCCCAGCAAAAACCATTTGATATCAGCGGCTCCACCAGCAACTTGCTATTGCTTCGTCAGAAACACGCACACTGTGACAGCAGTCCAGTGTGCACACTGGACCACGGGGGCACCTTCAGAACCCTCACACCACTGCCTGCTAGCTGCCAGGTGCCGCGGGTGTGCATGGCGTCAGTGAACACTGCATGAGGCATTGTGAACAGTGGCATGGTGAGCATGAATGCTGCTTGTTACACCGCCAACAAACATGAACTCAGCACAACGTGCCCCCAAAGCTGTCGTATGTACATGCACACTCAGCAGTCTGGCTCAGCACTACAGGCACAGCTGGCAGCAGTGATAGGTGCTGTGGCTGGAGGGCTCGTCACGAGTTCACCGTCACTTACAAGCCAACACTGACGATGTGTCATCAAGCACTCTGTCGAACATCAAGACAGAAGCTGTATGGTACAAACCCATGCTCAAAACTGCAAGCACGTGTCACCGTGTGTGTTTTGTGACCTGCCACAAGACCGCCTGCGTCTCTCTATCAACAGCAGAACAAGCCCCCAGTCAATACAACACACCACCACTGGTACAACACACCACCACTGGTACAACACACCACCACTGGCAAGAGCCTTTGTTTGTGACACTCTCTGCCTCACACTGCAATCATGACAAGTACAGGCAGACATCTGCTGCAGGCCAGTCCAGCAAAGCCTGGCTGCCAGGCAAGCCCCCAAAGAATTGTTTATAAGGCCACTGTGGGCCTTGTCAGCAGTCATGCATGATCTCGCATGCACACCGACCACCCTCATGCATATGATGAACAATGTTAACCACCCTCGTTGCCTCTCAACTATGCTGTGCCATGTGGTTCTGAGCTATCTGCACACACCTTGGGTTTGAGGGTATGACTGACGGGAGTGAACGCTGCTGCGGTTGTCACAGCATGCTATGTAAGCGATGTGGCAACGACTAATCAACACCCCAGCACCAGCTTGCATGCTTGTGCCAGCGCCGCACGCAGAGCTTCATGCACACGTCGGTAGGGCCAAGGACATGACAGCGCCGGGCTTGGCGCAGGCGCAAAAGCAGTTGGTGGTTGTGCACAATCAGCATGAAGGGTGGAACCAGTGAACTCTCAACGGACAAGGTGTCCGCCAGCCTGCCAGGACATATGCAGGGGATAGCACGACAGGGATGCAGCAAGCATTGCCTCTCAACAAACAACCCTGAACATGTACAAAACAAGAACGCATGCCTTTGTTTGGAGGCCAACGTTGCTCTCTTCTGCCCAAGCAGCTGCAGAGCTGCAACCCATCTGGGCTGAAGCAAGAAGCACTGCTGGAGCATGATTGGGTTTGGGGCCAGCAACAAAAACACATCAGCTGATCAAAGACACTCCTCTGCTTCATTGGCATGCATGTAGGTGCATGCACAGGTGAATGATCGGGCCACCCCCTCAAATCTGACTAAGCCGGTGCCACTGGTGCCCAAAACATCTTGTTCCATACCTGCCAGGTACTCTTGCACTGCAACAGTGGGAGGGGCTGGGAATGACCTTGCCCTGCTGCTGACAGCAGAGAGAGGCATCGACTCCATGCAAGGGTTCCTTGACCCGTACTCAATGCATGACATGTGCCAACTGGCAAGGCAACTTGCCAGTTGGCCTGTGATGCAACAACAGCCACAGCCTGAGGCACCCACTGGTGGGGGGAAGGTAACCTTGTGTGCACGCTCGCCCACACAAACCGCAGGCAACTCTCCAGGCATCAATCAACACTTACACGTGACAACACAATGCGCTGGTGACTTGGCATGCAACATCGAGATTCAAGGCGTGCATGGGCAGCACACACAGCTGTGGACCCAGGCAGCTACTGCAGGAACCTAGCACAAAGCAAAAGAACCATGAACAGCACACTGCTGCAGCCTCAAATGAGCCCAGGTATGAGCTTGCGGCTCACACACCGCCTCTCCTAGACTAAAATATCCAGAAGCAAGCATGGCGGCAGACACCGCTCAGCACTGTCAAGAGCACAAAACAAGCATGTACATGCACAGACACGCAGTTGAATGCAGCTGCAGTTGCATGTTTTTTTTTTTGTTACAGGGGGGGCGGACCCTTACCGGC
>QAXK01015554.1:0-10722 GCA_004335735.1 Chlorella sp. KRBP
GCTGCTGATGGTGACAACAGTGCAGCCAGACGCAAAGTCCCCCCAGCCCCTGACTCTTTGCAATGCAGCCTGCCACCAAGGACGCTCTGTCCACACAGCTCACTTGACTCCAACTTGGTCGAACACAAGCATTGCAGAAGGGCCTAGCTCTACCAGCGCACCCCGCTGGTTGCGATAGGCCAAAAGCATATCCAATGCCAACTGCTGGATCCAAAAACTAATCCCATGCATTCCTTGCTGAAGACTTGCGTGGTTTTCGAGGCCAACCCACTGCATCAGTACTTCTTTTCCTACCTATCACAACCAATGCACAGGAAACATGCCATGCATAAAATCCAGTACCAATGCAATACATAGCAGGCGATTGACCGTGAGCAAAGCAAATGCTGACAACAGCAGGCAGCGCTTTTAGTGACCACTGATTGTCTCAGGTAGTGGCCAACACACCCCGCTTAGCTGCATCCTACGAAGTGCGGCTTGCCATGCCGCGATGATGGCATCCAACAATTTGAATTGAATTGTGAAGCAGCAGCAGCACCAGCACCGCCTGTTTGCATCCCAGCTCACGACATGCTGCAACCAGCAACCCATGTGACGGTGACCCATGTGCTGAATATGCTCACACCGCATGACCCAAGTTCTCAGAATGGCACCCGTTTGCATTGTGAAGTAGACAGGAGTCCTGGCACCCCAACGTTGCACGCACCTGGGGCCCATGTGACCAAACAGGCCATGTGACCAAACAGGGACCCATGCGACAGTGCCACATGCAAGGCATGATGTGCACACTCTGTTTCCTGCATTGCCAGTGCACCCTGGCACAGCATGGCATCGACCCATGCAACAATAAACCCACGTTGACAAACGATAAGATAAGAGCCGCACACACCCCTTGCAGTTGAAGGATGATAAGATAAAACTTCGTACACACCCCCTGCAGTCGCCCTCCAAGCTCCTGGGGTTCGCAGCCACACCTCCCATGGATCCTTTCCAAACACAAGGGTCCGGAACCCCCTCTCAAACAGCCAACATGACTTGTGCAACAAGCGCGCTCAACGTTGGCAGTGGCAGTCTGCAGCACTTGGCATGCATATGTTTCACGAGCCAACGAGGCTTGATGGTCTGTAAATAATTAACATAATGACAGGCAATATGGAACAGCATAGCCAACATCATGATGTTTGCGGACATGCAACATCCGCAAACATGACAATTTCCTCCATACTGAGGACCTAGGAAGCCTCATGGATGCCAGTCCAAGTTCCGACATTGATGTTGTGGAGCCCCATGGATGCACGTGTCCCACCCCCCTTGTAATAGCTGTCTCCTAGGGCACCCCTGAAGCATGCACATGTGGACATCAGCCCCCTCAAGCCCTCAGATGTCGCTTGCCAGTCTTTCAGCCTGTAAATTTGATGGCGTGTGCTGGTAGGAGCTGGCACAGCAGTTTGCAGGGAAGAGGTGGGTTCAGGCAGTGCTGTATGGAGGGCAGCTGCCTCCATTGATCTGGGTGTAGCCGTAGGGAGTGCAGGTCACCCGTGGGGGGTCTGTGGCTGTCGTGTTGAAGCATTGGGCAATGCAGGGCTTGCCGACCTTCACGCCAGGTGTCCTGCAAGAGTCACTGTCACAAATACGGTATTGCCAGCACAAGCACACAAATGGCCAAGTGAAAAGCAGGACAGGAACATCACACACGTAGGTTTCATGCCATCAGGGCTGCACATGCAAACATGTATATGCCAGAGTATCCTCGGGTCCTGTCAGCCTGACAGTGTCACTGTTTCAAAGCGCCTCGGCTTCAAAAGCAGCAGTTGGGACACTTATCAGTGTTGAGTAGGCAGGCACAAGCCCAGGGCCAATTCCCCAGGTCCCCTGCAGCCTCAACCTTGGGGGTGCTGCTTTTGAAACACAAACCGGAGGCAAACATACAGCGTGTGACCCTGCCCGATTATGCAGCACAGCTGTGCAACGACTGACAGGTGCAAATTACTTACGGCCATGCTCCGAACTGGGGGCCCTCCGGCGGGTCGTAGCACACTGCAGTTCCAATCGTTGACCAAGTGACGGTCGCATGGTAGCAGCAGATCAAACACATGGATACAGAACTCCCATCAGTACTGAAGATACGGAGTGATTGCCTGCCACCCCAGTCCTGTGCCTATGTGTGGCATGCATGAGTGTGTACACACTTGACCATGTGTGAGCTCCATGGATACAAGAATGGCTTGGAGGACATTGTGTGGCTAGGCAAGGTGCCAACCCATGGATGCACCAGTCATCAGGGCACCAGTGAATGTGCAGCATAAGCCCGATTGAGCTGGAGACGATTGCTTTTTGGCAGGTCAGCTGTATTGCAGGTGCCTGCACTTTTCGTGCATGGGAGGTTTGGAAATGTGATAATGAAGACAGACATCTGCAAGGACGACGTGCACTAGATGTTGCATGGTGGTTCGACCAGTGCTACCGCTTTTGCGCGAGACTGTGCTGCAGGTGGGTGCTTCTGGCAGTACACGCACCTGACTGGCACTGGAAGTTGGGGGCTGTGATGTTGGTGCTCCAACCATCAGGACCGCAGTAGGCCGATGGGACAGCGAGTGGGTTGCCTGCATCAAGATGAAGATCAATCGCAGCCACGGGATACACATTAGTCAAGGGTTTGCTAGGGTGATATTGAGAGGGTTTCGATCCCATACACCAACATGTGCAGACTTCAGCACACTGTTTTGCTTGCCTTGCAATCAAACACGAACAGCTGGCCCGATTCTGTTCCATACCAGTGCTGAACTTCGAGTGCCACCTCACATGTCAAGCAGCAACCATGGCCATTCTATGGTCACAGGGCATGGCTACTGCTATAATGTGCAGTGCCGAAATCGGGGCTGTCCGACAGAAAATGGCAATGCACCGTGCACATAGAAAGCTCGTAACAGCAGGCACTTACAGCATTCGGGGTCACACTGCGGGTTAGTCATTTTTGGATGAATGTGCACAGAGGCCGGACAGCAGCCACAGGAGGAAGGCAAGCAGCAACAACACATGGTTGCAAACGTCATTTTGCTGCATGACACAAGGTGAATGTATGCTCTGCAGACAATGTAGTAGCGATGTGATTCATGCCGGGTGGAAGGGTAGTGCTGTGTCACCCTGCCGGTGCTGTTGGTTGGCCAGCCCCATTGTACCCCCTCCAACCTCTGCAACGCCACAGGGTGAACCGCAGGTTGCAGGCTGCAATTGACCACTGTGCTCGCACTTATCCGTGTCAGCGCTAGTGGGCTGTTGGAATCACACCTTCCCATACACCCAACCTCCCACCCCACCACCCCCACCTCTAGATACCTGCAAGCCCCTGCAACAAATTGGCTGTGTTTGCACTTGCTCAATCAACTCTGCTGGTTTGTTGGCCTCATAGCTACTCACATACCCATCTGCACCCCACCACCCTCACCTCCGCAAAACACCATCGCCCAACCATCGTGTTGGCACACACGTGGGGCCACTCCCCATGGCGCAAGTAAATGGGCGGCAGGCCGCGACACACTGAACAAAGCGACACAAAACATACAGGCGAAACATGCAAGACTTGTATCCAAGCGTCTGGCCCCAAAATCCCGCAAGGCATGCCACCCTGCACATTGTTGTGCACGGCTGCAATTTGACAGGTATGGTCATGGCCCCATGGGGTGCCGAAAGAGAAAGGGCCCATGAGGGCAGTTATTTCCCCCACAGACACCTGTGTGCTCAACGCCTGTTTACGCACAGCCACTGGTAGTGCCCTGCACACCTTGCTCTGATCATAAACAGCGTCTAGCCAAGCACACCTTGCTCTCCTCATACACAGTGTCTAGCCCTGCACACTTGGTCCTCACCTTTCCCAAGCGTACAGTCCTCCTTGATGGGGCCCCAGCCGTCATGTGTGCACTTGATCTTGGGTGAACCTGAAACACAGAGTCGGATGCACACCCGATGGTCAGCTCTGGACACATATGAGCAAGTGACGTGGCTGGCCTTACGCTGAGGGGGCTTGGAAGATTTTTTGCCCATTGAGCACAGTGTACTACAGTGTATTACAGCCTGTAGTACACTGAGTGTACTCAGCAAGCGGCCTGAGCTTCCTCGCTCCTGAGATGTCTATTTCTAGACTGTGTTGCAGACAGGCTGGTTGGAACTACAGTTACTGACCATCTTCAAGAAGTTCTCAACTAGAGGGGGGAGGGGGTGCACCAGTCCCAGGGCCCCCCGGTGGAGACCCAGACCCCAGCAATCAGGCGTTTGGTGCCGGCTCAGAAACACACACATATACGCAACGCTGCCATCTGTATGCAATGCGAGGCAGCGGCCCAAGGATCCGGAGTATTCTTTATGAATGACCACTCGACCGGTGCTGGTCGGCAACGTTGTTGCAAACACCCTGTGCAATCCAAGCACTACCAAGGTAGCTATCGTATGACACCTACCTGTGTAGCCCTGTGCTGTGTAGCACTTGCCAAAGCAGTAGTCACCTGGGCGGGTTTTCCTGCCGGAGGTGCACTTCCAATAGCCTCCAGCAAGAACTGGCAATGGGCCACAACCTACCATAATACCAAGTATTCGTGGCCAACAGGAGAACGGCAAAGATGGGCAGGGTGCATGTCACAGTGCGTGTGTGTTCGCCATAACAAATGGCATGGTGGTGAGTGCAAACTGCCGTTGGGAAAGCAGGGAGCAGCTGTGTAACAGCAACAAGGACACTTGTGCATGTGCCACAGGTCGATCAGCTTCTTGGTGCACCAAGTAGAACTTGCTTAGGCTGCCAGTGAGCTACAAACCACTGCTAGTAGCCAAGTGTATCTACACCACGGGGCAAACGTGAGGTATGTCGACCAGCATGGCAGACAGAGCTGCCTGCAGGCACACGTAGGATTCATTCCTGATTGTATACTCACGGTAGTGGCCATGTCCTGGGCGGTGCTCGTATGGGGCCTGTGTGCGGTCTGGGTGGCTGTACTTGTAGTGCCCCTTCATGTCATGCGCGTGGTGGCCCCTGCCGTACTGCTCCTTGGCATCCGTCTCGCCATCCCTGTCGTACTGCTCCCTGTCGTACTGCTCCCTGTCGTAATGCTCGTCCCTGTTAAACTTCTCATCATCCCTGGCATACCGCTCCTCATCGTACCGGACGTACCGCTCATCATACCTGTCTTGTGGGTACCCATGTGCACGGTCAAGCCCACCCTCACTGTAGTGCTCTTGACTGTACGCATCAGTGGGGCGATGTGGGTTGCGGGGAGCTTGCTTGTCTTCAAGAACCGGGATGCCTGCTGAGGCCACCGTTACCACGCATGTGAGCGCCAGCGCCAGCAGCAGCAGAGGCTTTGCGCTGCGAGTGGCCTTCCTAGACCCCCTGTTGTTGGCTCCTGCAGTGGTGTCCGATTGCGAAGCAGCACCAGCAGACAGCAGATGATGTGGGCTCAGCCTGGGCCCCAGGAGCCCCTGGAGTCCAGCCTCCCAAGATAGCAATTTGGGTCTGACCTGAAAGTGTTGCACGGCTCAATCAGACTGTGGTGTTGTACAATTTCTTTGTCAGGTTCATGGAGGTTTTAGGCATGCAGATGACATGATGCTGCATCTTGCAACAAATGTGCGCGGCATCTTGTGTTATACTGTGCGGTTCTGCACCCGAACATGATGTCCTGTGATGTACTGTCAGCCTTTGCACAGCGCTGTGCAACCACATTAGTCAGGTCAGAGGGTCACATAAGTCTGGTCAGAGTTATTTGGGCAGCGTCTGTGGAGTAGAAGTGACCATCCAGAGCTGAACAAACCCTCTTGACCCGCCATGCTCAACTCACCGGCGTTGTGGCTGCCAGCAACAACATACAGCAGCGCCGCAGTGGCAGTGGCTGTAGCAGTTGACAGCAGGCAAACACCGGGGCTGGCAGTGGCAGCTGCTGTGCTGCTGACCATCCAAACGTACACGCCCTTGCAAACGTTGAAAGCCAGGTTCCCTAAAGTGGGGTTGTCGAGGACCTCCTGGTCAAACATCTTGTAGTGGTGGATGTAGGCTTCACGAGGCATGGCACGCCACAGCAGGCGCAGGGGCGCAAGCACTGCCTGATACAGATGGTGCAGCCAATGTGATTGCACTCCGAGCTTGTCAAACACAGCATCCGCAAACCAGGCACTGCAGCCACCAGAGCAGGAGCGTGGCATGCATGCACAAGCCGCAAAGCAACAGCAGCAACAGAAGGGTGTCAGGAGTCAAACGGAACCAAGCCTGCAAGCTGCATGTGCACTTGGTTGTGAAAATGGATGAACCTGGTAGATGCATTGCAAGTGGATGGGTTGACTTGAGGACGATGACAGCTGACAATGCAAGCAGAGCTTGCCTTCCCTTCGAACCAGGTTGCATCATCAACTACGCTACAAGCAGGCCTATGTCGCATTGAGCTTGCGAGGGACCCAATGTGACATGGGGCCCCAAAACACTATCCCTCAACCCCCGTGCCTCAAGCCCCGTGCCTAAACCCACGTGCCTGCCCACAAACCCCATACCTGTGGGCAGAAGCCGCCACACCGTTTATGATAATGCTGCCGCCCATAGTCAGCGGAGCAAACAGCCCTGTGTTGACAACAGTCTGCTTGGCTACCACAACGGCCTCGCTGAGCCATTGCGCGTCTGCAGCTGGCATAGACAGCATGATGTCGCCAACAGCCACCTCTCCTGCACGCTTGTAGACCACGTGGCTGCTGCCACGCGGCACTGTTGCTACCAGGTGATCTGCGCTTGCCTGTGTGCAGCACGAACACAGCAGCGCGACACCCAGCAATGGTTAGGCAAACGAGGAAAACACACCAGGAAAGCTCAGGCTCAAGGTGGGTGTTGGTTGAGGGAGAGGAGGGAAGGAAAGCGATGGGTGCTGGTACCTGTAGTATATGAAGCTAGGTTCATGGCAAGGCTGAAATGAATGGTTGCTACCAGACGGTCGTGACTGATCAGCACTTGCTTGTATGCATGTACAGGCCCTGCATGTACGGGCCGTTGTGTTCGGTGCAACAACTGGCAGGGCATCAGCAAACCAAACCATGCAAGGGGGGTTTTCTGTACAGTGCAACATCCGGCAGTGCTCTAGGTGGAGGCGTGTTCAGGAAGAAGAGGCGGGCAAGGGAAGGGAGGGGAAGGTGGCGCATGCTGCATGTTTGTCAAGCTGTTAGCCTCTTGAAGCTGCTATAGCTTTAGCTAAAGCTGTGTTCATGAGGAGGCCTACCTGGATGCTTGTGTTTGCACCATCGGATGAACTGACCACGCGAAGCTCCACAAAGTGGGCGGATGTGGTTGCATCTTGGTGACCAAACGCGTAGACCTCCTCAAACCCAATGCTGCCGTCAGCCAGCCGCACAGCTACCTGTAACAGGATACAAACCGCAGTGTAGGGTTTAAGGGTTTGGGGTTAAGGAAGCATGGCCTGCCATTCACAAGGCCTTAGTCATGGCATGAAGCAGTAGCGCCCTTGACAGCAGCCTAGTGCCAATAAGGTTAGCGTCCCGTCAGTCTGGAACAACCCTGGACGCGCCATTGTGTGCAAGGCTCAGCATGCATACTCTCAAGTGCGGCGCTGGGCAGATGTCAACACTTGTTCAAGCCCGGGCTGGTGAAAGCGACTGTTCACCACAACAGTCTCCAAAACTCACCACAGCTGGCTATCTCAGATGGCTGCACAACGCAGAAGCCTGAAACAAAGAATTGCAGAAGCAAAAACAAACCCCCAAGCTGTTGACTTCCTCACCTTGTCGCCCAGCGCAAGCTGTGAGACAGGCTTGACAGCACCCCCAGGCAACGTGACTGTTGCGTCGCCCGGGAAGCACAGGGGAGGGGGTTCGTAGCGGTTCTTGGCACAGCTTGTCCCTGTCGTGTTGGCAGTGACCAAGCGGACCTCCTCATAACCCAAAACTGGAATATAGCAGCTCTCTGATCCATACCCAAACTCATTAACTGCCCTTGTCACCCACCCAACAGTGCCTTGGTGTTCGACCTGGATCCAGCAGAATGTGTTGTCTTCTGGCGCATAGCCGAACTGGCTGCATGCAGACACCTGCTCGCTGTTTCTGTCGGGGAAGCTAAACTCAGTGCCTGCGGGCAGCACAAGGTCTTGACCGTTGTGCTGCACAGCGGGTGCGGCTGGGCAGGGCGCGGTCCTGACCGTAAGAGTGTTGCCGTCGGCCACACTGCAGGCTGTATGGTCCGGAGCTGCGATGACCAAACAGGCAGACAGGCATTATGGACACAGGTACAAAGGCAGACGGCAGGGGCACAGGCTGGTTGCTTGCAAGCATTGCTTCATGCAGCTCAGCTGATGGTCAGCAACTGGCGGCATATATGAAGGCAACCATGGATGGTTTTCCCGCCTTGTCCAAGATGGCTTTCCGCCTCTCGTTGTGCACAGCAAGCTGCCAACATTATCCGGCAACATGGCGGCCATGCTGGGCACTACAACAGGGAGCTGATGGTCAATACATGCCCCACTGCACCCACTTTTGGCACATGCGATGTGATGAATGTGCATGAAAATATCTCCACAGGCAACAGGCACTTACGGTTGGGGCAAGAAGGTGAAGGACAGGGGCCGAAATATTGATAGGCATGTCCAGGAGCACAGGACGGTCCCGACTTGACCCAAGCCAAAGCAACAACAGAGGTAATTACGCTATCAACGTCTGCAAGTACAGCCTCTGTCCAGCAACCGCCTGAAGCATCCTCACACGACCCATTGAGACCACATTGGCTGGGCACTGGCGGAGCCAACTCATAGGACCAGATCTGCTGACACACCGGCTCCCCGAGCTGCGTATTGAAGAACGAAAACTTTTCCCCTCGGGACGAGTCGCAGGGGTTGACTCTCCAGAGGGGTTTGCCGTCGCGGGTGTCAGCACCAGGCGAGTTGCCCAGAACCACTTGGCAGGTTTGCCGGTTTGCTCTCAGAGGAGTGCGCAAGCGCCGAGTTGCCGCTGCAAGGGTGAGGGAGTGGGAGGAGCGGGGTGTCAGCCAAACCAGGCAGTATCAAGATGTTCAGGTGTGTTACACAGCCACAATGCTGCTGACCCAGGTGTTTTTTTGTCATTGATTGCACTACAGAGGAGGTGGTCACCAGCAGGTCGTGAGCAGGACCTGTTCAAGCACTGACAAAATTGACGGATGTGCTGGAGAGATTGCAACAAAGCTTGCAGCAAGGGCGGCATGGTGCATGAAAGAACCCGCTGCAGGTTTGAGCGGTGCAGGCTCCACGGATGACAGTCAGTGTGGTCATGTCTAGACTCAACAAATGAAGTCCAGGGTGCGGCTTCACAAGCAAGCACTATTGACCAGCCTGCAGCACTCAATCTATGAAGGCACCCCTCTGGCAGTCATGAGTTATGGTGTCAGCCTCTGAAGCGAACTCACTGTAGACACATCCGTCAGTCTCTGTCCAGACAACGTCGAACTCAGGCCGGCCAGGCTGCTGGCATGTACAGGTGCGGCCGGACGTGGTGGTGTCGTTGCCTGGATTGTCTTCGCAGATGGCGTCCATTGTGATAGCACCTTGTGGGATGCGTGGTACACATGGGCTGACGAGGCACGCATTCGCTTCACCTTCAGCGATGGGCTCCCTCTTGCCTGTAAGGGTCAGCAAGGTCAGATCAAGCACAGGTGCACTCTCACTCAGATGTAAGCATTACAGGGCCTTGCAGTCACAGGCTGTTTGCAATGCCAGTTGCTGACACACTCTGCTATAGTGTGACTTATAGGCATAGCTTGTGTGACCGACTGCGTCCTTGTCTGCGTGCCTACATGCAGGTACTGACATGTGTTTTACACGATACATTGCCTGGCCCAGATGATTTGTGCATGCATGCCTGTGTGTCGAACCATCTGGAAACAGTCCAACCTGAACACAGAAGGTCACATGCATGACATACCTTCAGCGGGTGCTTTGAGACCAAGGGGTGCTGTGCCTGCAGTGCTGCTGAGCATCGGGTGGCCACCTTTCAACGGCCTGGACAGGCCGTCCAGGCCTCTCTGGTCTGCTTCAGTGGGGCTGCTGGATCCATTCAGCACACACAGGTAGTTGCCAGGCACGGGGATCTGACCAGTAGGGCAGGGTTCACAGGTGCGTGTGAGTCCCCCAGGAGACACGGAGCCCATCGCACACGGCTGGCAGCTCTTTTTGTCTGCTGAGAGGACGTGGCCGGCCATGCAGAACAAGCAGATGCTGTTGGATGTACCGCTCTGGTTAACACAGCCAGCACAGCCTGGGATGGCCTTGCACGGCACTTTGCAGGCACCCCCGAGGGACTTGCAGCTTGTGTATGCCTTGTGGGCAGTTTCGCCATGCAGGCGCAGCAGCTGCTTCAGGGCGGCCTGGTCACTCTTTCCCACATCCTTGAAGAGTGTTACGGGTGCAGCAGACTTGTCCGTTTGAGCTGAGGCGTTGGCAGTGGCAAAGCTGCACACTGCCACCACCAACAGCAGGACACAATTGGGAGGCCTCATGTCTGCACACACAGGCAGCACAGACCACAGGTGGTTGAAGCTGCAGCAATGATCGTCGGATGCATGCATGAACTCCATATGGAGTTCAGTTCAAACAAGGTAATGCCAATTGTAGGATAGTGATGCGCACACTTCTGAGGGCAGCTGTGGTTTCAGCGGTTGTGTACTGATCAGTTTATGCACAAGTCCGATGGATATCTACATGACCAGCCTCCCGGGAC